>DVQM01001664.1:0-11519 GCA_018231645.1 Heliconius ricini | reverse complement strand
AAAACGACTCGAAACGTGAAAATTACACCTGTTGGATCGTCGTTGCTTAGTATCTTAATAGGAAGTATATAGATAAGCTTTAGAATATATGACCTCAGTAACAAGCCCATGGCTCTCATGTAGAAAATATAAATAATCCTCTATAACAAAGTAGCACAAGAGAAATATCTATTAAAACTTAATTTAAAAAAGTAGTTATATTAAAGTTAGCCATATTAAATTACACCAGTCTTACCAGTGCACTCGCAATTATTAAAGCCATTAATATCTGTTCTAGTGGAAAAATCATCTGGAACTCTTGAAAGACAACTCTTAAAGTTTTAAAACAAAATTACGTCAAGTTATTCAACTCTATATAAAGTAAGCGAAATAGTTCCACGTACAAATTTTAACACATGCAATTTGCTGGTCTTGAGCCAAGAAGTAGGCATAATGTCCGCATTTTTAGATCGCATACGTGAACTGCAACGTGCATATTTTTTTAAATTGTATAATAAAAAGAAATGTTACGTTGTACGTATATTTTATAATTAAATTACAAAATATATTAGTAACGAAGTGGATAAATAAAATATACATTGTGCAATGTTGTATATTATGAAAGTAATTAACAGTGTTTGAAGTAATATCAAACAACGAATAATGAATAATCAGATTAAACATATTTACAATAAAATTATAACTCAATTTGCTAAAAATAGCCTCTTTTTATTTTAATTTACTTTATAACAATATCGACCAAAGCAAAATACTTTTAAAAGTAACACACTCTCAACTCGAAACAATTTTACATTTACAAGCTATTTGCCATGTTAGGTTATAAAATTCAGTTATTTCTTGTAGAAAGAAAATAAGGCATCCTCTTCTTAAAGATAAGTAGGACGTAACTCCATTCGGCAAAAGGCCTCTCAACTCCACGCTAGTGTACTACTACCAAGTTGAAGAGACCTGCCACGTTCCTTGTATCGGTAAAAGATCGGTAGAAATAGAGGTTAGCGAAAGGATGCGGTGGGTCGATTATTAGTGGTCGTATTATACACAGTCAGCTCGATGTGTGAACGGAGGTCCTCGTTATTTTCAATTTCCATATACGAGCGCCCTTACTGTAGTACGTTCCCGTCTATGAGGGCGTATTAAGCCATGAATCTTATAAAGACTCGAGTAGATTTAATACTCTTAGGAAAATAGACGCTTCAATTATTTTTGAGATTGTGTATTCTTTGTGGAATCATAATTACAGTTTTGTTGAGATTTATTAAAATAACACGCCAAAATAAATATGAAAAATGTATTTTAGATACAAATCCGTGAATTAAAAAAGCCGTAATAAGTTATAGCAATAATCCTGTAATAGCGTTCCTTTTTTATTTCATATCGCGTGAAATTTATAATGGAAGATGGTGTTATTATAACACATTTCTGGCAACACCGTCGGTACGGCACTTACGGTAAGGTAGCGAGGGTGGGGCACAACGAGAAAATTGTATTTCCATTTTTACAATTTCAATTTAGTATTAATTCGAGCCCGGATCCCGGTCGGGCGCGCCACCACATGTAAAATATGGATCGGCTAAGTGAAATTAAAATGCTCTATAAATTGTGATTTTTGCAAGTCCTAAAGTGGAGAAGGCTTTTTATTATTTATCGCTCGAGCGCTCGTGGCCGACGTCGACTTACTGGAAATCGCTGTTATTATTCAATTTACTTGTTTAAAGTTTTACTTTGACGTCAGTTTTTATTTTTAAGCCTATAAAGTACTTATTTTCCATCATATTCCACAAAAAATGAATAACTTATTCCATAAACTACATAAGCAACATTGTATAACTATTGCGTAGCGGTTAATTTATTATTTAATAAGAAAAAAAATGCTTCACGCTATATCCTAAACACAGCAGGGTAGGCAGAGGAAACCTAGTGTTAAGACACTCCGTTCCCCACTTTCTGCCGAATTTTGGAGGCATCGCGTGTTGAGTGGCAGAACTCAACGTCGCGCTTTAATTAAAATAAATAAAAAATCATTTCACGCTCAATCCTACAAACAGCATGGTAGACCAAAGGAACCTAGTGTTCCCTAAGATATTGTGTTCCCCATTTTCCGCATGAATTATTAAACTTGACTATTAATAATATGAATCCAAATAAAAATAAAAATTAAATCAGCTTCAAGCTTCAGCGAAACAGCAGTGTAGGAAGAGAGAACTTAGTGATAAGACACTCTGATCCCCACTTTCCGCCGAATTCTGGAGGTATTGTGTGTTGATTGGCGGAACTCAACGCAATTTTAATTTTGAAATTTTTTTAGTAGTCTATTTCAACATGCTTCCACTTTTTCATTAACGCACAGTACAGCGTAGCTGCGGCTACGCAGTGCTACGCAAATCCCGTAATGGTCACTACATGAGTGTAGAGGAAAGAAAGAACAACCTATATAATATATATAGTATTACCTATATAGTATTCTACAGCATACAAATACACATATTCAAAATTTCTATAATTTTAAATGTATGATTGATTTTAAAATCAAAAAATGAAGTACAAGTAACATCAATAACTTCCGAAATAAAAAAAGTTTAGTTAGAGATTGTATTATCATTTTAATATTCCATCTACAAGAGCGGAACTTTAGACACGCTAGTCGTTAATGTATGTAATTTTATAACTCGAAGATTGAAATTTCTTTTTGTTCCAGGGGCTTTGGGTTTATCACATTTGGCGATCCCGCTAGCGTAGACAAAGTTTTAGCGCAAGCAACACACGAATTAGATGGTAAAAAGGTAAGAACTTTTCATATCTTGTTTCGTTTAGAAATTTTTGCAAGTTAAAATAACTTTTCACGACGTTAATATATTGATGACTAAAATAAAAATGGTTTGAAGGAAGTGTTATAATTTTTTAAAACTTCCAATATGAAATACATAAAATTCATGAAATGTTATTTATTTTTAATATGTTAACACATATTATTCAAGGAAACGTACAAATTATATTTAACGAAGTTTGCTTGCCTATCTTGTCCACTATTAGTATGTTTCTTTCTGATTCAGTTTAGGAATAAGTTTTGCACTGTAATTTATTATTCACATAGAGACATTAAATAACCTTTTAAGCCCAGATTTATTTGAATATTACGTAATAGTTTCATTAACTTTCGAGTACCTTTCTATATTTGAAAAATGCATAAAAAATTAAAATGCCAACTAAAATAAAATATAAAACAAGTTCAAATACTCACAAAATGTCAAGTAAAAATAAACTACAGGAAGTACTTCACTACATTTTGTTGAAAATCTTCGCCAACGATTCCTACAAACTGCGGGTCATAAATTATACAACTGGAATGTATATATAGTATGGGTCATATAAAATTAAATATCTCAAAAGGCATGTCTTGATTTTCTAAGCGTTATGACTGCAGGGAGTAAGTTCTTATTTCTTCACTTTATTGTCACATTCAGACTGACATAAATTCTCTGTCCTCGGGCGAACGGCCTTTGCAGCCATCATAAAGCGTTAAATCACGATTGCCTTACGCGTTTCCAAATATTTTGCTTGGACACGTTTTATATGCACGAATTTGAAAATTTTAATATTTATCTATTCACATTTATTAATAACATAATATAATGTGAATAGATTGAGAGTAGTCGTGGCGCAGGAGCACAGGTGTGTGACTGTATACGAAACCGGTTGTGGGTTCGATTCCCACTGGAGGAAATGAAATATTTATTATTGTAATTTCTTCGCTCTAGTGTCAAAGCTCATAAGCTACAAAAATGAAGAATTTTCTTAAAAGAGCTCTTGACGGCGGTTTACTTGTATAAAGGTAATTATTAAAAGCTAAACCTTTAGAAAATAAAAGCTTCAGAAAAATTAAATGTTTCTTTCTATTTAATTTTGATTTGTATATTACTTATCAAAGTCTACTGGAATAGAAGTGAAGCTAATAAGAAAGTGCAAAAAACAAACAATTAATGTTTGTATCATTTAATATCATTATGACTGTATACGAGTAGACTGGAGCGCAAAGCCAAGAGTACATCTTGGACGTACTGGATAGCAGCCAACACTGTATAATTATTTTAAATGAATAATAAGATTAATCAATGAACGAAACGATTTAACAAGATAATATTTATTTAATGCCATCGTTGAAGAATGGAACGGGAAAAAAGTAAAATATATGTATTTTATTTTTTTCCGTAGTATTTTAGGCAATTATTGATATACCTATATATAATATAAATAACGAATTTTTAGCCCGCAATATCGTTTACGTGGACTATAAAACACAAAGGCCTGTACCCTTGTAGGAGTTTCAGGAAGTCCTCTCTTAGTGTTTCACCATTTTACTGTGCATTGTCTGTCAGTTATTCGATATGGAAGACTTTTTAAACTTTTTAATAATAAATGGATTTTTAAGTAGTACAATAAATGCGACGAGTGGTTTTCTCATTTATCGATGTTTTGTCTCATATTATTTTCAATTATAATTGTGATCATTACATTAGGAGTATCTACTGGTTTTATTAAATATAAAGTCAGCAATTGGACAAGATCTCAACTCAGCTAGATTGAGTTGAAATTTCTTACCAACGCCTCTATAAACGATAGTGCCCGCCAAGCATCTGTTCAAGATAAATGGACAACTAAAGTGCAGCACACTTCAAAACAATAAATATGACCACGAAGGCTGTGTCAAGCGTATCATACACCGTAAAAGCAGTAGTCAAAATGAGTTCAAAAAATATATTCATAAATATTTAAATAAGAAACAGTCAGCAATGACGTCATGATTTTTAAAAACCAACAGCGGTTGCATGCCCACGTTCTTTTAAATACGTTTTTTGTTTCTCTCATTCGGTTTTCTGTCTATAAAAAGCTTCAAACTCATACTTGTCGTATTTGCAGTACAGATGGAAAAAAGTCGATTTCTATAGCTCACCACAAAATAATCTAGACAAATTACAGCGCTGTCGTTGTTTACTTTGATTAAATTGTAGTAGACTGGTAGAAGATTAGCTGAAGCCTCGCAAATCGAGCGAGAAGAACATTTTCTCAATTCACATAAAAGCAAATTGTAATATTGTTTATACTGAAAAATGTCACTTTTATGTTTTTAAATTATTGTAAATACTTTATAAAATTGTAGGCTAATAATTAAAAATAATTGGACGTTACAGAACGCTTTCTTTTTGTATTGCTATAAAGATATTTTTAGAGCCAATATTATTAAGAATAAATATATTTTACTTTAAATAATACTTTAGACATTTAACTGAATTAATTACTATCAGTTTCTAGTACCTGCTTATTAAAGAGTTCTTGATCATAATTAAAACTTCAATAAAAGCAAATAAGTAAGCAAAGCAAACAAATCTTATGAAACTAAATCAAAAATTTAATACGTAATATAATATAATAAAGCAACAAACTCATATATCGATGAAGATTTAAAAACTTTTACTGGCCATTTAGATCAAAATATGTCGTCGTTACTTCTTTCTATCCTCAAGCAATAACGTAATAGAAAGCGATATTAGATAGGACGATAAAAGAGCATTGACGTATCCTGAATGCGACACAAATACCTCTCCAGCTAAATAGCATTTACTATATCCGACATTAATAAATCATATAGAATTTTAAAATATGTTGCGACGAAATTTTACGAAAAATTAAAATGTTCCTTTAAGCTGGAAACTTTCGATATTTTACGTGGTTTCATATTGGCAGTGTTTAAAAATGTGATACTTTATACTTTACGGTCCGGCTGTTGTAGAATTCGTATCTGCGATATTAATAATAATGTACACGTATTTATTTTGAGGAAAATTTATGAAATGTAAATTAATTTTCATTCAAGTGGTCCATTAAATTAAATATAAGGAGATTTGTCTATTTACTGATTGGTTTACCAGTTTTGTATTTAATTTATATTTAATACTAGCTCCACTGTGCGGATTTTCTCAGTGTATAAACACATTTTCACAGCGTATGTGTTGTTTCATAAAGTTACTTCTTCATAATTTACTTGAAATTCTATTACGTAATCTATTTCATAACTACAATGTTCGTTTATTTTATGGCTCCGAAAAAGAGTCATTGCCATAGATTTTGATTGCTTAATATACTACAAAAACACAAAATTTACTTCTTTATAACGTAAAATATTAAGCGATTTTTTCAACATCTCATTCAACACTAAAATGAACTTTTAAATCGAATACCGTTGAATATATTTTATACAAAAAGTACCATCCTATATAACACAATACATAGTAGTACAAAGAGAGACAAGTCTAGGTAACGTCGTTTACAATAAACGGAGATTGCATGTTAGTATTGACCGCTTACAATAAAATGTTAGATCTAAGCTGGACAAAAGCGTAATGCTGGCCTAGTTATCTAACATACTCAAGATATATAATGAAATAATGTTAGTATAGAAGTTCAATAAAATTTAAAAGTAGCCAAGTGAGAGCCGAACTCAAATTGAAATTTTGTATAAATGACAAAACTATATTTGAAGATGCTTTTCTATCTCACGTTTGACTGTGTCACAATGGTTACGGTAGCTGAGAAATGGCAAAAATAGGTAATTATATATTTTGGTCATATATGGATATCGATCCTACAACTATCGCTTTTGTTAATGAACCTTAAGTAAAAATAATAAAAAACATACTTATGTGGATTATCATTATGAGACCAATTAAAAATCCCTTTTGCTCGCTATTTATAAGTCTTCGTGGCTTTCCTTTGTTGAGCTACTCTGAGATAACTTTTAAGTTTAATCTGCTAAGAACTAACGACAACATAAAAGTAACTGAAATGAATCCTATTCTCCTACAGTTATAAAGCTAAAGAGTTTTATTGAAATGTCATGATAGTTGCTTAGCGAAATAGGCACAAAGTGTCTTCCATCTTTATACTAAGTTACAGGTTTAATTAAATATGTTAGTATAATATGACAATAGTTAGAAAGTACACAGATTATATAATATATTATATGCTTAAAGGTTAATTATGATTTTAGTTGGAAATTTATTTTTGAAATAATAAAAAATGAAATTGCAAGTTTCTTGCCGGCTCTTCTCAGCAGAACTGCCTCGCCTTCTGAATCGATGGTGGTGGTAGTGGTGGACATTACTATATAACTTGACAAATATTGGAAGCTTGTAATAGCTTAATAGAATAGACAATATTTTGATTTCGATTTTGAATAAGACTAAGGAATGAAATATATACAATATCAGAAAATAATTTGTATTAATGACAACCAACATACAATTTAAATCAAATTTTATTAATATGATAATAAATTTCAGTTATCTAAATACAAGATGCAAGCTACCTTTTTTTGTTAACCAAAAATGCGAAAATAATTTCAACATTTTCCCTTTACTAAATTAGACTGGAATCATCAAAAATTTGTACGAATCATATATTATTTGCGTTGAAAATGCCGAGAGGCCAGTGCTTATGAAAATTAAATATTTACACGTACATGTGTGATTAAAAAAAGCGACAGGGAGTGTACAACGTAAGTACTCAGCCACGCGGCGGAACCCGCATCGGGTAGTCAAGTGTGAAAAGCGCTTAATTAAATTCCAATGCGTATCCCGCCGAATCACGTTCGACTTTAACGCATTTAATTTGCTATGATCATAAATTCAAATTGCCACTAACTTTTTCTATTATTTAGTATTCGAAAGTATGATTGAGAATCAAGGCCAGTCGTGGCGTAGGGGCACTAGCGTGTGAATGTAAACGCGCATGTTGTGGGTTTGATTTCTACTGAAGGAAGTGAAATATTTAATGTTTTTATTTCTTCGCTCTGATGTCGATGCAAAGCGCGGTGTTGACTTCTGCCACTCCGCACGCAACGGCTTCACAATTCAGCGTAAAATGAGGGGCAGAGTGTCTTAATACTATGCTGCCTCTGTCTACCCTGCTATATGCGAGATACAGCGTGAAGCTGAAAAAAAAAATGTGCTAGTGGCTTATTAGGTAGGCGCCGACGTCCAGGAAAATAAAATGGTTTTGAATGCAGCCATTGAAGTGTGTTGCCGTGCAGATGCATAAATTTGCTGTAGAACGCTGTTTGAATTATTGCATAACATGTAAACACGTCGAAGACCAGGAGCACTCGCTACGCAGATGCCTTTATTTTTTACTTACCGATTTCTTTTAAGCTTTTAGGAGTAAGAATTAAAAAATGCAAGGAAATTTTGTAAAAAAGCCAATAGAGGAATAATTATCTTTAGTTTGGCAATTTATATTAAAAATAAGTGAGAGCGATAAAATAAATGATAGCGGAACTCAACGCCGTACTTCGCTTCGATACCAGGGTGACGTAATGAAAATTATTATCCTTCCGAGTTTGAATCGAACCCATAACCTGTCACGTTTATAGTCTTACGCTTGTGCCCCCTCAAAACTGGCTTAAAGTAAACTAAAATATTAAAAAACCGCAAACAAAAAAAAAACTTGAAAACAAGAAACTTGCATGCACATAAGCAACGTCTCACATAACCATCTGTGGCGCAAATCTAATCTGATTTCCACTATGTTACTTCCACAGCGTTTAGGTCTAGAGGTTATTACTGAAACACTAAGTGATTTTTATCGTCCGACAATTAAGTTCCGGCGGTACAGCAAACAGCACATTCGCGGGGCCGCGCCGTAATGTAGACCCGACGTGTTTTTGCGCTGGATTGCCCGTTTAAACAAACCGAGCGGCCGGAACTCCAAATAAAGGGATACACCAACCGACGCCCGCGTTATTCTTCCAAAATTAACTCATAACGCCAAGAGCTGTTGATTTTTTTTTCAAGCATAATCTGCTATAGCGGGCACGGGGCCAGTAGCTTTCGTAAATCGGCCGCACGCGACCACCGCGCAGTGGGTATCTTTAAATGGTGTACGTACATTTTTAATGCTCTTTTAATGCTACGCCTCGGCCGATTGCGGCAACAATTAAACGTTATAACGAGTTCGTTAATGATAGACGACTCTGGGCGGCCTAAAATGAGTTTTTATAATGCGAGATAAGTTGACGTTTTTAAGTTATATTAGACAATGAACATTCATTTTATGCGTATCACGAGTTATAAAATGACTACAGATTTAATCTGTTTTATATTTTCATATAAATCACGAAAAAGAGAAACGAAATACTGCAAAAAATTTAATAAACGTACAGAATATATGTATATTAGAAGGCGCAGAAGAAAAACAAACGTTTTGCATACGGCCCCAAAATAATAAGTTGAAGTCGAGTGTAGCTATGTCCCGCGCCCACCTGAACAGATTGGGGGACAGGAATGCTTAATATAGAGTCCTTTACTACCACAGACTCCCCCAATAACATCGCTGACTTCGCCAACCGTAGACACATTTCATTTTTGGTATCACAAGTGTAATAGTAACGTTCGTATATTATGTAAAATATCACCATAAGTTTTTCCGAATTTAAATAACATGTTAAAATAATGACTATAATATAACTTTCTAAAAAGAATAATTTGAATATAGCAAAGAACAAAGTGAAATAGAACAATAGCTGTTGAAACGAGATTCACGTACAACAACAACATATCAAGTATTTTTCCTCTGTTTACATTTGGTTGACAGGCGAATTCATTCTATGCACGAAAAGTTTCCGGTAGTCGTGTCAGTCCGCTGCGAACTTCCCAAGCTCGGACATCAGAAGCCGGCGTGGATACAGCTGCACAATGGAATAAAGTAGCATCGGAAGCTCGTTGGAGTTAATAAATAATACAGAAGAGGAATGACATGCGCAGAATGCACGGAGCGCCCTAAGTCTGTTTTGACTGCAAATATCTGCTCGGGATGTCTGTCTGTACTTCTGGACGTAGATTAGAAGCTAACTCTGGATGTGTTAAGGATATTGAATTAATTATATTAATAGTTAATACTATATTTTCATCTATTTTAATAAAAAAAATATTTTTGACATTTTTTTTTCATTTTTATTTTTTTTCATTAGTTTATGATTCAAAAAGTTACGTAATACATACATAATCTATACGATAGCGATGCGTGGTTAGGTTTCATCAATTTCTTCCCTATGCAAATGTCACCGTACTAAATATTTCGTGTAGGAAACTGATGACGGAAGTCTTGCATGATATTACACTATACAAAATGTGATATACTTGCATAATGTTTCTAAATAAGACGACATTTTTATCGAGTCTACATAAAATATGTACATGGTTATAACCCTTTTTAGATTCAATTTTCTTTAGAAACAAATACATTTTCCTTTTAGATGTTGAAGTATCATACTCTTTTCTCGCTCTTTCTTAAAGTGCCATTGAAAGTGCTACAATAAAAGCATTAAATATATTCGATATGAAATCGATTTTGTATGATTCTTTTTAATTAATGATGCCAAATCGAGTTATTTGTATATATCACTAAGACAGACTCATCTAGAAAGAAAGTAAACGTGTGCTTTAAACGCTTTAGTCGAGTGCACGGACGTCGAAGGGCAAACAGTGCGTAATCTTCGTCTCACGGGACCACTGGCCACAATGTTCCATTGTCGGAACTCTCCACTGTATGCAGTTGCCATTGCAGATTAAGTTTATACTTTAAAACATGATTAAAGCTACACAGTTGCTACTTTTTTTTGGAATAAATGAACTAAATATTTTAAGATTTTACGTTAAATATTTAAAATTTAATAGTTTTAAGGGTCAGGTTACCTCAAAATAAAAACG
Organism: Heliconius ricini; assembly: GCA_018231645.1. NCBI lineage: Eukaryota > Metazoa > Arthropoda > Insecta > Lepidoptera > Nymphalidae > Heliconius > Heliconius ricini. Next base: position 762 of record DVQM01001664.1, on the reverse strand, counting down.
GAAATCTCTGTCTCTCTTTCTTTTGTCTGTCCGCATGTTTATCTACAGATATTTTTCTCAAGTTTGTGTGAAGGTATCAAGCAAAAATTTAAATCTAACATTCAAATCTATAGTTATTTAAATACAGAAAGAAACTTATAGGGTACTATAAATTATAAAATTTGGCAAGATATATAAAGTTACAATAAAGAACAATAAACAAATAAATATATTTATTAATATACATCACGAAAATACATTATAAGATAAAGCAGATATTTCTTTAAATGCATAAAATATTATATTTCCAAAAAAAAAATAGAGGCCAGTCGTGGTGCACGTACAATGTGTGTGACTGTTAAATTATGTAGTTGTGGGTTTGATCCCCATTCCAGGAAAAGAAATACTTATTTAAAATTTTATTTTCATGTCGCTCTGGTGTTGCAGCGCTGAGCTCTATCACTCAACACGCAATTCGGCGGAAAGTAAGGAACGGACTGTCTTACCACCAGGTTCCGTCTGCCTATTTTGCTTTGGCGAGACACAGCATGAAGCTGATTTAATTATGACTTAATTTTAGATTTTTTTTATGAAAATTTTATTTCAAACAAAAATACATTAAACATAAACTTAATAATTATTGCTACAATAATTATGTATATTATAAGGCCTAGGCTTACGTAGCTAATCGTTTTATCTGAACGCTCGGACGATGGAGCGCAATCATCGCGTTTAAAGCCGTTCTCTACATAAAATTTATGGGGCCACAGTTGAGCCGCCGAA
>DVQM01001663.1:0-11520 GCA_018231645.1 Heliconius ricini | reverse complement strand
TATGAATCATGAAATTATTTTTTCGACATGGCGGTAATGTATGAAATAAAAATAGGAATGGCGCAAAAAAAAGATTATTTTAAGTTTTATATATTCCTATTATATCTTGCCTTTTAAGTTTTATGTTTAAGACTCCATGAAAAAAATGTAAATTATTTTGAGCTAGTCAATATGTGTAATTAGAATTTAGTTTATTAAGAATTAGAATCATAGTCAAATTTTATAAGGATAATTTTAAAATATATATGTTATATGATTACTATAAAACACACTGCACTGATTGTTGTATGAAAATTTTACTACAGTCGCTAGCGATTTTACTTAAAGCATATAGGTTTTGTAAGCACATGATAATGCTACACCTGCATTTACCTGTATAACATATAAAATAATAATGTATGGTTATTTGATTTAATATGATATAAAATGCATTTTTTCCAGATAAAAAATACTTACTACTATTTTAGCAATTTGTTCTCTACAATTTGCAACTCTGCACTCTATCTCCTCCGACGAGTAATAGAAAAAGACAGGGGAGGGGTCAAAAAGTCCTTAAATTTGTGAGTAAAATATTGTTGACTAGTTGTGACCACCCTGAAGTTAGATTTCCTGTATTTTTGACTACGAAAGTAAATCAAAAGCCATCTACAGCTTTTTCCACTACCACGACACGTCGACCGTACTGTATTTTATGAATGGCACCTTATATGTTTTAAGAATTGTCGACCAAATCAGTATTATTACTACATCAACAAGCTTCTTCCATTCCGACAATAACACTACATTCCAGTCATTTTCACTGCCTTTTATAGCCTTTGAATATTAGTTAGAAGTATGTAGATTTGTATTTAGTATTTTTAAAAGTATTATTTGGTTTTTACATAAATGTAAAATGGAATAACGAAAGAATTAAAAAAAATCTTATAAAAAAGTTAGGGGTAAAAAAATATTTAAAAAAGCGCACATATTGTCTATTCTTCTTAAAATTAATGTTAGTATAATATACTATGGCGTTACTATCATATGACGGCATTTATAAGTAATTGTAATTAAAGGGTAGATTGTAATTTATAACTGTTTGGACGTTATTTCAAAGCACATGATATTCTTTTGTTACTATGTTCCCGTTACTAATCATAATTCTTCAAATTCTCAAAAATCTAAATTAATAGAATTTTTAATATTTTAAGGTGAATTGCAAATTTTAAACCACTACACGTCTTTTAAATATATTTAATCTGGTAATGTAGCAATTGCTATTCTATAGTTATATGTATGAGAATAGTTTTCAAATGAAATTATAAATATCAAATGCCACTATATCATGATAATTTATACAATGTTACAATTTTTATTTAAGTAAACATAAATATTCTTTACCCCAATATATGACCCCATCACAAATTAAATAAAATAAGAATGTAGAAAAGTAAATGTGTGCCTATGTAGTATATGTGTATAGATAGATTAAAAATATAATCTAAATAAATTTGTACGATAAATAATAATGAACTAAAAGCATTGAATTCACGAGCTTGTAGTGTGTATTTGTATCAAGAATTTACAATTCAGCGAATTTTTCATAATTAAATTATTTTTTTGCTTTTCGTTGTATCCTGCATATAGCAGGGTTGGCAGAGGGAAAGTAATGTTAAGACTGCGTTCCCTACGTTCCTATAAATATACGTTACAATTTTCGAAACATCGCGTGTTGTGAGGCCAACTCTAACGGCGCACTTTGTCTTTTTAACAGAGAATTTCATGACTCATTACAATATCTAAAATTCTAGCAGAAAGCGTAGAGCATAGTGTCTTGATATAAAGTTTCCTTTGCCTAAACTGCTATATGCTTTATATGGAAACAATAATATATATACAAATATGACCTAATTATGTTTATTTTAAAGTAACATTTTATACTTCTAAGTTAAATTATATATAATATAAAATCACCCTATATCGTAATTTGTATATACATATGTATTAGGATATAGTATATTTGGTGTATTGTGCCTTTGATAAAATAGGTTAAATGTCTGTGCCTTTTATTTCCATGTCTACTGTGTATTTTGTACCTGAAGCTTATTGTATATGCTTATCTTTCATAGAAATGCTTTACACTACATAGAATGGTCTATGTATTGTAAAAGTTACAAAATGTTTTTAAAAAACTAGAACATTTTGTGAAATTTATTATAACAGTGTTAATAAAGTAATGTTTAATTCATTCTGTTGGTCGGTCAAAATATAGTTGCTTTTGTAGTGCACCGAGTCTATACATATTACAAGTTTTAATATAATATAATAACCAATATAGTGCAATGGTGTTACATAAAATATAGTTTCTACAAAAACACAAAATCTAACAAAAACTAATTAAAATTTTTATTGTTTAAAAAATAGAAGGTAAATTAAATTCTACCACTCAATATACTCAATTATGTGTGTTGTGATAACTTCACAAAATTGGGTGTTCTAATATTGTTTGTATATGGCTGGCTGGCTGTATGCTAGTTGTATGTGGCATAACATGAAGCTGCCACATACTTTGATTTGCTATCTCAAAACTAGTTTGTAGGTCGACTCTCTTCACCACAATTTGTATTATTGACAAAAATTTTACATTTAAGGATGGAATTGAGCAACTTATGATTTCTAACTAAAAATATCTTTAAGTACATTAAAAGTAGTAGTAGATAAATGTGTAGAATGTCGTTTTAATTATTTAATATGTTTTTTATTTAATAACGAACACATGAAATAAAATGAACACTTGCAATTATAGGATAATGTTTGTACTTATTTCATATACATAAATATTTGTATGCGATACAGAATCTAATATAATCACAAATTACTTTGTTACACCAGTTTTCTCAAGTTTAATTATTTAAAATAAATTTGCTCATTTTTTTTTTAAAAAACTATTTCAACATTATTTTTCACTCATGAGATAGCTAGTTAAGAAAATGTTTCTCAATTATTTATGTTGAATTTCAATTATGTATATAATTATCTAATGAAATATTTTTCTGCACATCCAAATTTTATGTAATAATAAAGTTTTTAATAAATCACATTTGAGGCTTATTATTTATGAACTTAACATATAACATAAAAAATAATTAATTTCCAATTGTCTTATTAAATTTGTTTTAAATAAATAAGATTAATTATATATTGTATTTTATTTCAAAATATATCCTTATTTAAATTTATAACCTTAACAATTTGGTGATATCAAAATAGTACTTATTGTACAATAAATTATTGACAATTAAATTATTTTTATATAATTCAACATTCTATTACAAAACTATTAGAACGTAATATGCAAAAAGGAATTAAAAATGAGAGAGCTTGTAAGATTTTATATTTTTTATTATTTTTTTACATACAAATTTAGTCGACTTTAGCGGCCGCTGCGGCTGGTTTTTTCGCCTTAATTTTCCTTTGGGATCGGAGGATCGCTGATGCACGGCGAAGAGATGCTTTAGCTAAATCTGTGCGATAGTTGTTCGCTCTGATCAACCTCTTCACTTTGTGGAGTGATCTTCTGGCACCGGCTTTGAATGGACGGCGGATTAAGTTCTTAGCGGGCTTGTTGGTAGCCTTAGCTTTCTTGTATACCACTGAAAAACCTTTCCTGTCGGGGTTCTCGACCACGCCGATAGCCTTCTTGTGGATCAAGCCATTGTATCTGAAAGCGTTGAGGTTAGTCACATTGTTGGGCTCCTTACTGAAAGGCTTTTTGATGTTACGCTTCTTCACAAGGAAGGCGTTGTTGTTTCTAATTATCATCCAGTTTAAATGAGACGACATTTTTACAGTTTGCACGTAAAAATGACTAAACAACGTGCTCACGACGTGTCCGTAGACAAAAAAGAAAGACAGAAGACTTTTAACGCTAAGTGTTACTAGGTTTGGAGTAGATCAAAGACATTTTTTTTAACAGTGGTAACTTTTTAACATTCTACAATATTATATATTAAATAAAACAATAAAAGTAGTAATAACTTTAATTTAAAATTAATAATATTTATTTTTCTAATTACCTTGCTTTTTATAAAAAAATAGAACAATTAGATATTTATACATATATATATAGATTCATATTTATATGTAAGCTATAAACACATTGTCTATGGAAATTACCGTTGTTTCGTCATTTTTGGCACTTATGGTGATATGTCAAATTCCAAACTAAACTTGTCTAGGACAATTTCGCGTAGGTTCATATATTATCTCTTTTACGTACTTTGTATTATATACAGTGTATTTTATTTTAAATGTAGTTGTTGTTTAATAAAATTTATATGTAATTTGTGTAAAGTGCCAAATTGATGTCTCGATTTTGTCGGTATTATGAATCAGTTTGATCAAAATATAAACAAAGATATGATTGATTCTGATCTTATTGACGTGGAATCCTTTGATTTTTCGGATAATCAGACATGGTAAGTACAGTAGTTACCCTATTTTTAAATTAAAATGACCACCTTTCTCCTATGGAGCACCAAATGTGTGTCACATAGCTAGACCCAAACTTGGCAAGTCTATACCTGTTTGATTATTTATCATTCTATTTACCTTAAACCGCCTATTTAACTCTTAACTTAACTAAACTTTAAAGTATAACATCTTAAACGACTGGTTTAACTGCATAGTGTAAGAATATATTAGACATTTTTATTTAAAAAAAAATCTAGTTAAATTTAAAATTGTTTACAATTTTCATCAACAAAATTTGCCCAATTTAAATTTAAAGTAAATAAAATGACATAAAATTTTATAATAATATCTTCACCTTGGACATTATCCTTATAACAGATAAGATAATTATTGCACTAATTTAAAATTGAGTATTTAGTCAAATAACTACAAGAAAAAAATAAATTAAAGAAATTTTTATAACTTTGTATATTTTATTTCTTAAAATGTAGAAATGTAAATAACTTCTGAAATTATCCTATGAAAATGTATATTTAAAGGAAAGTGCGAGACTGAAGTGTTTAAACACCAAGAACTGCTCCTTTCAGAAAATTAGATTTTATAATTTCCATGTGCTTATATCAAAATAAATTATGATAATTTATTTTGATTACAATTATCAAAGTAAATCAAAATAAATTATATATTGTTAATTTATTTTAAGCTGTAAGTTAAGCCCTATCAAATTTTTAAGAAAAGTATCACATTGAGCTTTAGCACTCACCATGCAATGTCTAGAAAATTGGGTAGTAAAACAGAACAGAGTGTATTAACACTAGATTTGCTACACACTTACATTTTAACAAAATACAACATGTAAAGATAAAAAAATCAAGTGTTTAATTTTGTTTATTTCTGTACACAGGCTATATATTATACCAGGGGACTCAGGCCAAAAGGTAGATATTGTGGAATATAATTTGTCATGTGACTGGCCTATTAACGAAGATGATGATTATCTTAAAGCTGAAAAGGAACTATATAGCATATTGGATAACATTCTTAGAAGTAAGTAGAAATATTATAGTGGAGAAATATTACAATAAACTGGCTATTTTAGGTTTGATTTTCACTATGCACCATAATTTTCATTTCCTTAAGTAGAAATTATACCAATCCTATTCTCATATGCAAAATGTGGTAATCAGTTCTGCTACTCAATATCTCTAATTTATGGCAGAAATGCTGCCATATAGGAGTGTGCAAGATGAAAAGGTATACCTATATATAACATAATTGATATATTATTACAGTTCAATTGTTTTGATAATACAATACTAATAGCTAGTTATGGATGACTGACATTTAACATGCTTCATAGAATTATATATATATATATATATATATAATATTTTTTGTTTGCTTATTTTAATCATAAATACTTATTGTATCCCACTTTTATAAAAAGAATTGATATATTTGCACCCCAATGTTTATTTAGCATGTAAAAGTACACAGAAAATCACAACTGCATAAGTCACGGCACAGTTCAATGCCAATGCATTCATTTAATGGGACTAATGTATCTTTAAATGTGTTTTTATTTGTCATCATTATGTTTATTTCAATTGAACGTTCTAATGACTGTAGAATATTAGATCTATGCGTCCAGAGTATTGCTTAAAAACTGATTACTACATGTAAGACCGTCGTGGCACGGTTAGTGTCCGAAAGGACTCGGAAAGTTCAATTATTTACGTTAAAAACCATTTTGCCTTGCTGTTTTTCGTTTACTTTAATATTTATATTTTCTACATTTATAAAACAATAAACATGTTTGTTCCACCTTTGTATTCTCGGCAAAGACCCACATATATAGAAAGTATTAATATTTTCAATAGTAAGACAAACTAAATGCACAAGCCGTAATAAATAATTCATTATAATAACATAAACTTGAAACATTATCAAAGCAAGTTATGATTAACGTAAAAATAACTCAATGGCACTTACTACCGTTATCGAGTAATAAGACGGAGGAAGTGAACGAGGAAGCCGACCTGTTGCACGACAATTTTCCAATATGACAAATATTTTCTACGATATTCTATGGATGTTGTAGTATTGTGTATAGAAGGTACTTCCGGTTTTTGTATCATACGTACTCTCCCAGTGACGCATCCGGTTTGTAGGTATCGATTAGATAGATGCGATTGTAGCACAGTGGAAAACTGTTTGTTACACGTGACGGGTGTGGATTCGATTCCCGCTGTTTCGCTTAATGTCTATAAATTTACTTCTTTTAACTTAATGTAAGTAAATTGATATATAGTCAATTTACTGTAAATGTGAATATGGGGTATAGAGTGAAGCGAGGAATGTGTAAGGATAGATAAAAATATTAGAATGGGTGGTAGGTGAATGCGTGATTTATTTATTTAGAATGGACGCCTAAATTTTAAATAACAGTTTAAGGCCCTTGAGATCTATATTTTGGCACTTGGTAAGTGCATTTGCTACAGACAATTGCCTAAATGAGAGTAACGGCTTATTAACTGTGAGAAAACCGTTGTTGCCAATGTTTTTTAGTTAAATCGAGCCGTCTTACACAATATAAACGATTTTTATACCGTCTTAACTCTAGACTGGTCTTAACTCTAAACTCTAAATCGTTCCGTGTTATACTTATTTACTAACTGATTGGTACCATAATTCTGATTTTGTGTTAATTATTTTATATACGCAATGGTACAGAAAGTATTAAGATGTTGCTAAAATTTAGTTTTTTTAAGCTTTCCGCTGCCCGGCCATAGCAAGATAACTAGAGGGGACCGAATGTTAAGACACTCTTTTCCCATAAAGACACTTTCGTTCTCCACTTTTACGCTGATTTCTGAACACATTGCGTGGTCAGTGGCGGAACTGACGTTAACAAAGTGAAGGAATGAATTAATATTAAAAATTTCCTCGAATGGTAATCGAACTCACAACCTGTCTCATTTACAGTCGCACGATCGTACCTCGCGCCACGACTGGTTTCTATTTACAAAATTTCGTTGTCCTTATAAAAACGTTATAAACGATTATAGTATTTCCTCCATTATAGCTATACCTACTTAAGTAGTGTTTCCGTTCCGCATTTACGTCATGACATATAGTTCACTGGACGTTTTTATTGAAACAACCGTTTTCTCACAATGTTCTGTAATCATTATACGATATGGTATGATTTTAGTCGATTTATTTAATTCTTCTTACATTTTTCTTTGTGGAAAGGCTATTTCCGTTTTGTATTTTCGGTAAGAGAACTAAATTTTCTTTATAAATTTCTTGCACGCTTTCTTCTAATTGTAGGAATAAATCTTGGTTTTTTTTACGGAATAGAATATTTTGAACAGAGTGATATTGTCACTTTGTCTAGCTAGTTTAATCGTAGTATTTTTTTAGTTTTGCGCTGTATCCCTAGAGGAGTACCAGGAGTGAAGGTAGCGCCAAACGCTACGGTCTCAGCATATCTCCTCGTCTCGTCTATTATCAACCATTTCGTTTTACCCTCCGGGGAGCCTCATGCTTTTTATGTAACCTTCCTCCAATATCATCGATGCTGTTTTCGAAGGTCAATCGAGGTCTCCGCCTACAAACGCTCACTTTTTCTTCAAAAATATTTCATAAATTCGTAGTATATTTTTATTACAAACCATGCTAAATATTTCAAAGAAATATAATATATTTATTTGTAAGGTATTTATTATCTTTCCCTATACTCATATACTAAATATAGAAAAAACATTGTAATTCAACTGGTTTTAAATACAGCTGCAATATTATACAGCTTACTTATTACTTGTTATGCGTTCCTTGCTTATTTGGTTTTTTTTATTCTAAGTCTATTGAATTAGTTTTGTATAGGCTATATATAAATATATCTAAAACGTATTTTTAGCTCCGCTCATAGTCTTACAGAGGCAGAGTGATCCTAGTGCTACATCACTAATTATTATCTGAATATCATTTCATACGGTCTTTTTCATATAAATCTTAAGCCTTTGAAACTTGCATATTATTTGTTCATCTGTATAAGTTTGCTTATAATTTGAGACTTTAGAATGTGGGAAATAAAGAAATTAAAGGTATTGTTCGTAGGTGTTATTTTACAGTTATAGGTACGCTTCGAATGAAATGAGTCATAATCTTGAATACATTTCAGTAGCACGGTCGTTACTCATAATATAATACTCGAATAGGCATGTCCTTTTGTTTTGTTAAATTTAAATATTTAGATAAAGTACCGAGGAGAATAACTTCATACTTTTAAAATTATTGTAGGTAATAATGGTTTTATTGACATATTTAACAGAAATCAAATTAACATTAGCTTAAGTTTTGATATTGATAGTTATCTATGTTGTCTATTATTCTGTTATATTCTAAATGTTATTAATATTGTAAACGCGATGAGTTTCAGCTGAACACGCTAATCCTAGGAACCATTGGTTCTAATTCAAAATACATTTTGGCGTTGTATCGAGGACATCACGTCGACCGTTTCAATATATGTAGATAACCCAGTGAGTGACCTGTGGTCAAAATTATTTTGAGCATTTTGGAATGTGTGTTATGTGTAATATATCTTAGTTACTTCCATCCCATTACGGAAGCGAAGCGGGTAAAATCTAGATGAAGATGCATATCGTAATGAATTATTTAGACATTGGTTTGATCTCTCAAATTAAAATAATAATAAAAATTAAGTAATGTTATTATTATTATACTAGATTGTCTCATTGTTGGGCAAAGGCCTTTCTCCATTTCTTCCAATCTTGCATATTTCGTGCTATTGTACTCCCAGTCGACCTTGTATTGGTCCAGCTCGTCTTGAAGTCTCCAAACACAAACATTGGAGATATAGATCGATAGAATGTCAATTTTAATATTTCGGTAATCAAAGAATTATTTCAAGAAAGATAAACTCATTGAATGAAACAAAACAATGCTTTTCAATGTCGGTCACGCTCGTCGCATATAAACAATTCACTTTTAATAAGTAAACCCAACCAACCCAATATATAAAATATAATGATGTCATCATATGCACGACACCTACGTTTTGATTAATATTCAAAACTGGTCCTACTGTCCTAGTGCTTTCACTTTTAGTACTAAATACGTCAAATGTCCAACATATTTCATTTCGTATACCCATTGAAATTTTTATTATCGGAATTCCTTATAAATATTTTAAGAAAGTTAAGTTCTGTAGCTTAACATGTAAAAAAAATAATTTAGGCGAAAGGTTCTGCCTATCTGCCTATCCTCTATACGTTAGATAAAACGTTAAGCTAAAAAATAATACTATTATACTTAAATATTCAATTATTGAAATTAATGTATATAGTCTTACCATGTAATGACGGTAAAAAAATACCATAATATATTTAATTCTACTTGTACTGATAATGTACAGATAACTTAATTAGTCGGTTGTATAATATCAATTCACTTAAACTGTTTATAATTTATTGCTTATGAAATCATTACTATGGTCAAAGTGGCGTGGAGTGTCTCATTGGTTGTGCGTTCGATCTCTGGAAATGAATTATTTTCATTATCTTACTCTGAGTCTTTCTTCCCATTTTGTCATAAAGCGTGCCGGTGAGAATAACAAATCAACGCGTAATGTCTCCATTTTAATCTGCTAGACGAGATGAAGCTTAAAGAAAAAAAAATATTTACTACGACTGTTAAGTTGTTAATAGAAAGCCGGAAGTTCTATGGCATCAATGAAAACAAAAGTGACACCGTGGTACATATAATTAGGGATTAAGGTCGTCGATTCGAATCCCGTTAACGCGTACAAGTGTAGACGATGAAGTATGAACGACATTTCCCGTCCGAACGACACTCAAAACGGTTAACATCCGTTTCAAAACTTGTTTGGTATGTTTGACATGTTTTATGATTATGTCAATATATTGTGTTATTTGCCAGTAAGTTTCATTGCCAAGTGAATTAATTTACATTTCCCATTTTTATCCCAAGGTTATATTATAAATTATACATTCTTATTGTACTGGTCCTGTAGATGCGACTATTGAGAATTTGATTCCCACTCGGGGAAATGAAATATTTTATATTTTCATTTTCGTCGCTCTGGTAGTCCGGCAAAGCGCAGTGTTGAGTTCCGCCACTCAATACGCAATGCCTCTCGGCATCTCGGCAAACGGAAGTATCTGTATGCGATGGAGTGTTTTAACACTGGTTCCCAGACCCTTGGCCTAGTCTGCAGTCTGTATGTACAGGATGCATTGGAAAGCTGAAAACATTAAATTTAAAACAATTAATGGACGTTTTTGGCATTAAGTGATTTTTACTACTAATACTATTTTTTGTTTATAATATTAAACGGCTTAGCTTAGCCATTTAAGGTTTATATTATAAGGGTATTCAAAATTAGTGAGTCAATATTAAAAATTTATAACGTAATCATTAGGTTCCCACGAAGCTTCATTTTCTTTAGCTGATGCTTGTATTCACGTGTCCAAGCCTGGGAACCTAGTGTTAAGACACTCAATTCCTGATTCAGACATTCTATAATTCTAAATTTAATTTTATAGTACAATAATAGTTAATAATTAGTTAACCCCGGAGTGCGGTACTAAGATTATGATATTTGACAAAGCGAAAGAGGTATATAGCGTTATGCCATCCATTCTCAACGAATACCTCAATACATATAAAGCGTGAAGCAAATATAAATCATTTATTTAGGAAATACATCCTTACTATATTAAAACTATCTTCTTTATCGAGGGGCTCACTGTACTTCCACAACCGTTCGACATACATACATACATGTGCATCGCGTAGACCTAGTTTTTACGGCACTATCATCCATTTTACCTACGAAAAACTTACTGTTCTGTTACGCTTTAAAAGTAGTAAAATTTTGAACAATTAAGAATAATTTTTAGCTAAGCGTCAGTTCGAATTTGTTTGACGATAATCACTCTCTGCATGCAGTGTTTTTTTTTCTCACCTTCACACTGTATACCGCGTGTAGCAGGGAAAGTAAATGGAGCATAGTGTTAA
>DVQM01001662.1:0-11521 GCA_018231645.1 Heliconius ricini | reverse complement strand
AAGTGGGGAATGGAGTGTCTTAACACTAGGTTCCCTCTGCCTACCCTGCGGTGTGTGGGATACAGCGTGAAGCTAATTTTATATTTTTTAAATAGGTACTATATCTAAAGTACAATTTGTTTTAATCTAACATGATACATAAGCAAAGTGTTATATACAATAGTTATTATGCAATTTTAATTAACACCATTGAACGTTGCTAAGTCGTCTCGTTGTTCGTAGACGGAGCGTGGAGCGATTTTCTCCCTTTCTTCATTTCCCGCCAAAAACATGGCAAGATGTTCCTGTAACCATTGTATATCATATACAATATGAACAAATGGAAAAATATAACTAGAATAGAAAAGAAATATATTGGCATATTTTATGATATCAGGTTCCTCTTTTCCGAAGAGATTTTTCATCTTAATGATAAAGTACTTAGTAACTTGAAATAAAATGCTGTGCCTTAGGAAAAACGGCATTGTAGTTATCCTTCTGTTCGGTTATTTAACAGTTATATGAACTTTCTCATTAAAAAGTCATAGTTGTGTTATTTTTAATACATTTTATTCAATTCCTTTCTTCAAAATCTCACATTAGTACTTAATTTAACCGTTTTTATGATACAATTTAAAATATGTTAATGGAAAAAAAATACATATTTTGATAAAATTACATAAACAGGGTTTTTGAATAAATCTTAAAACTAACTTATAATAATATAAAGATATTAATATTGACTTACCAAATAAATTTTAGATGAGGACTGTAGATTTTCCAGCATCTCTTGCAGTCGTTGACGTAGACTTTTCACTTCAGATATTGCTGTTTCGACAGGCAATGTCTAAAAATTATAAAATTTTAATTACAAGGAGCATTCCTAGATTTAATTTGTGTTGTAATTTTGACTAAAATAAATCAATACCTTGAGCAGAGCATCAGAAGCCGCTGAAAGGTAGCTCGTCGCAATGGTCATTCCTTGACGTACGTTGCTGTAAAAAATCATAATAACATTTTGTTTATTTACAGTATAGGTATAGATCAAGAGATACTAATTTTGAAATAGAGGCCGATAGCCCCTGAGCTCAATTTATAAAATTGAGCTCAGGGGCTAACATGCGGGCGGCATACACTCTTAACTCTAGCTTCTCTCTGCCTATTGCAGGAACTACTATTTGCAGGATATAGCGTGAAGCTGAAAATAAAGAAGATTCCAACTCAAGAAAGTTTCTTAATTTTCATAACATATAGGTTGGTATAATATAATATATAGACTAGTGATATAAAATTATTAATTTAAAAATATAATTAAATGAAAAATATATATATATTAGCACATACGTGCTTAAGAAATAAGTGTCTAAGCGTTGAAATAAGTTTAATATATTTAAAAATATATATGTATATATATACTTTGGCAAATCAGTATGTGTGTAATTGATGAAATGCACGATCTTCCTGGCAGATTCACGCGATAGGAGCACCAGTAACTCTTCAAGTGTAGCTGGTCGAGCTTGATTCTCCGGTTCAGGCTGGCTCAAAGAAGCGTAAAGTTCTTTAGTTTTCTTCCAAGCGAGTACTGGGTCTGTGGCAATCTGTTTACATGATATTAAAAAATATATGTTAAAAACTAACTCGCATAGTAACATGCACGAATGTTACTTACAAATAAAGTTTATGAGCTGTAGGCAAAAGGTTGAGGGCTCGACTCCCACTCGGGAAAATTATACATTTAATATTATCATTTCCTCGCTCTGGTAACGGGGAAGAACGCGGCATTGATTTCTACCACTCAAAACGCAATGCCTTCAGAATTTGGCGGTAAGCGGGAAAGTGTATAATGACGTTTATTTCCATTCAAATTATTTTAATGGCACTTACCAATTCAACAACATAGACGAGCACATGGATCTGTTCCTTAAAGGCTTTGGCTTCAGCGAGGGCCTGCCTCGTCAATCTTCTTTTGAGCTTCCTCTTGAATCTGGCACCGTGCTCCACCGCCTGCGCCGCCCGAGCGCGCCCCGACTCGTCGCCATTGTCTACTGCATCCGCATTTGTCACTATGATCACCACTATAGTAAGGGAGCCGTCTTTAACCTATCCTCTTTTATCAGTGCTAGAGCTAATGATGTTTTTTTTTTAATATTATTTAAAATGTACCTTCATATTTATTATGTAGAATGTATTTGTTAAGCAAACTTTTATTCTAATTCATATTCTAGCAAAATTTTTGAGATATTTTTGATTGTTTTTAATTAAAATAAAGTAACGTGAGCTTTGGTCCAACCATTTATTTTTTTTTAGTTATAGAGTTATTCTTGAGTAAGTCGTCCATAGAAATATAATGTTTTAAAGGTAAATGTCAGGAAATACACTCATGATTCAATCATGTTATTTTGTTTATTTCACGGGCTCAAAGTCTAAATCTTGAAGTGATCTAATTTGTCACATATGAACTAGAGATAACCTTTGGTATCGCAAAGTTGCATTCGTCTACTGCTGATAGACTGATATGTAACAGAACATTATATTATTTCTCCTCAATAAAGTCTTAACATAATCAGCATTTGTAATGGCGGCCTGATAATTCTAATTAGACGACGCCCAGACAAGAAGTTCAGATTTCAAATCATAATTTACTTTAACGACTATCTAGAAGTGGTGTGTATAATTTTGACTTCTATACGCGATATTCTTTAAAATTATTATTTAAATGATTCACGATGACCTTTAGACGTCTTAAGCTTTGAAGGAAACATTTTATAAATATTACCATTACCTAAATTATTAAAATGAATGTAACTATCCCCAAAGTAGTCTTAAGCTTCGTTTATATAAAATATCTCAATAAAAAAATTAAGACCAAGAACTCACAAAATTATATACACACGAACACATTTATCTCACACCAACATATGTAGTATAGGTATGTATTAAAAAAATAAGAATGGCTTCCAGATACCAAACTAATACTTACTAAGCTCACATTTATGTGTTGAAAACGATTGTGATTTAAATTTTATTTGAGTTAATATTTACATATAAAAAAATATTCCACTGATCTGATTTTTACCTTAAACGTAAAAAAATCATTAAGGTAAATGAAATCTCACCATCAGCAGCATCTTGGTAATCCGGCGGTAGGTATTTGTCCACATATTTGTCTGCTGTAGTCAAAACGCGATCGAAAGCATTAGCGGTTACAGCGGTTACGCGGGAGTCTAGCACAGCTGTGCCTAACTGCTTCACGGAGTCCGCCCTGCGTAGCACGTACTGGCGAGTCTCAGAGTACATCTAAGGCGGAAAAATAAATACATTTTTTTAAGCTTCACGCTGCAATCTACATGTAGCAAACCTGGTATGCAGATAGAGCCTAGTTTTAAGACACTCCGCTTTCCCGTTTCTAACGAATTCTGGAGATAATATTTAAAATATGTATGAATATATTGTTACAATGATCGATCGTGTTTTATTTCCTTTTACATGAGATATCCTTGATTTTTTGTCATTTTTGTTATATTTTGCTATAGTATAATGGCTCAGTACTTTGTATTACTAAGCAAATTGTGACAGTTTATTTTACTAAAGCGCGTACAAAAGAGTGTAGCAAATTTGGGCCCACTATTAAACATAATTCAAATAAATTCATAAAACTTACAGCTTGTGGGGGTAAATATATGGATGGTACTCTTCTCTCCACAATATCTAAAGATTTGCAGAGAAATTTGTCAAGTTGATTAATTGGCGATTCCAAAAGATGTACAGCAGGTAACGCGAGCTGCACTCCGGTTGCCAAGGATCTTTCCCCAACAGAGAGATACCATCGTATTAGCGAGTTTGATTCCTAAAACAAAAGTACTATTTTGTTCAGTCATGCTGTGTATATACAATATTGCTGTGTACATACAGGATATCCTGTTATTATTCAAAACTGTATCTGTATTTTCAAACAAAATATAAATTAATTCCAAGCGTCTGCTTGAAATTACGTGTAGCTGCTAAATTACGAGTAGCTATAACAGTGACTACGATAACAAAGATAGTTACAAGTTACATCTAATATACACTCATATAATTACTTTTTAGGTAATCTATTAATAAATTAATTAATGCTTACACATAAGTGGATATCCACTCATATTCTCCATCCTTTGATAGCCCATCAGGAAAGCGACAACATGTAAAACTTAATACCTAATATGATATATTTTTAGTTTTACACTGTAGCTCGCACACAACACGGGAGACAGATGGAACCTGGGAACCTAGTATTAAGATGCTTACGTTCCCTACTATCAGCCGACTTTTTTGATTTAGCGTTACCAGGGAAAGGATTAAAAGACAATATAAAAGTTGCAGAAGGTTCAGAAGTTGTAGTAAAGTTGCAGAGGGTTCCTTTAAGGTGGAGTGGATCGATATACTTTTTGAAAGGAACCCATGACGTACGGACCTAGAAACACATCGTGGCGCGTGGAAGAAAGTTCCTACTAAACGACTTAGAAGTAGAGTACCACGTATCCAGATGGTGAGGATGGTTTTTTAGATTGTGACGTACTGTGCGGTTAGAAAATTCGGTGGCAGATAAAATGTCAAACAGTACTTTAGAACACTCTTTAATATAATTAGGGTAGAGAACGCACGGCGAGGAGACGAATTTATGCAAAGCCAAAATTTCAAGCCCCTCACAAACAGTTGGGTCCCCAACAGCTCGAACGGCTTTAATCGCATGCAACATGCGATCAAATGGTTCATTTCAATCATTTGAAAGCTGAAAAACTTGAAAGATTGAAAGCTCAACTGAGCTTTCAATCTTTGGCTAGACAAAGTCAAAATTAAATTTTTTTTTGGCTTGACAAAGTCAAAATTAAATAATTTTAATATTTTTTTGAACGTCAAATTATTTTCTACCAGATTACTAAAGTTAATTACCTACTTACCCTTATCCTAGTGTAAACTTTCTCGGTAACTTCAATACCGGATCCAACAATGGGGATGCTGGCTAACCTGTGGACCACTTCCAGTTTTGGCAAGCCTTGCTTACGCGGAGTCGGCACTGTGAAGATTCGAAATTATATTCAGTAAGTATAGACTGTTTAGAAGAGAAAAGTGCGCTATGACTTCATATTTAATAACGATTATTTTTAAAAATATTTAAAATTACTTAAAAACGTTAACATGAAATAACAACTAACTGCAGGCTCCTCAGAAAACCATCGATCCGCAAGAGAGAAAAAAATACAATGTGGCAAAATGTGGCGTTGTCCTGAGCGACTAAGCTATTTTAGCCTACTAAATTTGCCCATGGATGGAATATAGGCAGGTGGTCGTTGCCCACCTTAGAACAGCCCCGAAATTAACCCTAAAAATTCAAACGCTTACATGAAAATATCTGTTCAAAGCTAAAGTCCAAATATTCTGAAATAATATAACAAAATAACACCTTTTGATTGTTGACTGTTTTTAACTGCTTGTAGATACGCTTCAGCCTTTTTAGCAATAGAGCCTTTTACTTTTTTATTTATACAAACATTATACGGACCATTAAAATTTTCCGTACAATGATTATCACCGATTGCCATTTTTTTTATAATTTAAGCGTTTTTATTACTATTATTTTAGAAACTTTTTATGTTTTGGCTCAAACAAGTTCACGTAGTCACCGTGTACAACTGATTTAACTTTGCGAGATTATTCGCTTTATAACGTTAAAGGTTATCTTGAAGTTTAATTTTGTTTAACCGACCATTAAAATGAGGACATCGGTGTTTTTAAATCATAATATAATATTCAAAGTGCAATTATTACGTAACTGTGCGTAAATTATATAAAATTTTCATGAATTCGCTGATTGCAGAAGTCTTTTTCAGTTAATGCTTATTTAATTTGTTTTTTTAAATGTTTTATATAAAAAAAAGATATATTTATTAAGAGGCAAGTCGCAGAACAGGGGTACAAATATGTCTACCCTGTTGAGTGTTGTGTACTGGATACAGCGTAAAGTGACTTATGTATAAATATTATTCGTGAGATAAAATATTGTTTCGTGTAATGAAGGAGGCGTTAAAAACATATAATGTCAATTAATAAATATACATTTCTATCTAATTTGATATTTTGAATCTAACTTTGAACCTGAGAGGCCAGTCGTGGCGCAGTGGCATAAAGTGTGACTGTAAAATCGACTGTTTTGTTTGACTGAATTGTTAGTGCGATCCCTACTTAAAGAAATGAAATATTTATTTAAATTTATATTTCTTCGCTCTGGTTCGAGACAAAAGGTGGCGTTGAGTTCCGCCACTCAACCCGAAATGCTATCGGAATCTTCGGAAAGTGGGGAACGGAGTATCTTAAGAATTACGTTTCCTCTGATTTACTTAATTTTAACTTTGAACCTTTAACTTAAACTTCGTCCTGGTAACGATGCAAAATGCGACATTGAGTTCTGTTACTCGACACGTAGTGCCTCTAGAATTCAGCGGAAAGTGGGGAGCAGCATTGTCTTAATTAGAACACATGTCTTACTACTAGGTTCCCAAGTTCCCCTTGTCTACCCAGCTATGTGAGGAATAAGACTAAAATCATTTTTATCTGCTTCATCATGTCTACATAACTTTATTTACTAATAAATAATTATATAATAAAATGAACACTGTGTTCTATTTATAAATAAACAGAACTATCGACCCGGAACTGGTCTATCACGATATCATAATTATATAATAAAAATATATATGCAGCTGTAAAAAATTACAAAGTGATTTATAAAGACAAATGACCTAATAAATTGTCATGAAATAACAATTAATTGAAGTTTCTTCGGAAAACCTCCATAACGAAATGGGCATGCCCTTACTCCACTCGACTTAGTACAATAATTGTGGAATCGATTCATAAAGGAAAATATATTTTTGGTTAAATTGTTTTTTCATTTATTATGAGATTAAACTTAATCAAATGCACAAACATACGGACAAACCAATAAATAGAAAAAAAAACGGATTAAATGCGAGTTGGCTTCTCCCACCGAGGCTTCCGTACCAAGTTCAGGATGACGATCAACAGAAAGTACACTGTAGACCTAATAAAAGTTGACAAATTTAAGTTTGCGGGCATATGCACTCACTTTGTATGAAATGGACTACAAATATAAGTGTGTTATTTTAACTATCTCTATGAATTACATATATATTTTATTTTCCTATTATTGAGACAGATCCAAAATTTTACGTTCTACATCTTCATTTTATATTAGCATTATCGTACAAAGGGAGCTAAGAATTAAGGTGCTTTACACAAAATAAAACACGCAATCCTTCATATTTAAAAAAAAAATATTTCTAAGCTGTTAAATAAAAATAATAATCGATTGTTGCATGCACATAGAAGATATGCACATGTGTATAAAAGAAAAACCTAAATTTTTTGACAGCTTGTCTGCGCGGTAACGAACACTTGTGTAATCTCAGAAACGGCTTAACTCATTTAAATTATGTTTTCGCTATTGTATTTTGGCACATGTTCTTTAACATTTAGTTGTTTTATTTCAATCATAAAAAAAAATACTTTTCTATGCTGTCGAAGAGACACAGCTAGTAACGAATATTTTTTACTTAACAATTTAAATTGTTTTTTTTTTGTTGAACACGAAAACTATAGACATATACTATAACTGTACTTTCACTTTGTACAAAAAAAAAAACAAAAGAATATAATATTTTATATTTTATTTATACAAATAAATTAATCAAAATTATTCATGAAATTTGGAAAAAATAATTGTTATTTATTTTTTATATAATATTAATTTTAACTTACTTGTAATTGATAATGCTGTACGTGTTCTCTTCTAACGTTCAACTGATATACGCGCTATTTCCGACTGCGATAGCGGCGTGGTGGGCAGACTCAAGCTAGAAATGCTTTAATGCTTACGAACTACGCGGACACTTCATGTTAAATACATTATACATCGTTTTTTATAGCTTTACACTTATCTCGCACATAGCAGGGTAGGCAAGGGCACCTGGGAACCTAGTGTTAAGATAAAGACTTTTATACCCTACTTTCCGCCCAATTCTGGAGGCATTGCGTTTTGTTTTGGAGGAACTCAATACCAGAGAGCCTCGACACCAGAGCGAAGAAATTAAAATATTAAATATTTTATTTTTTTGTGAGGCAATCGAAGCAACAACCTGTGGCGTTAGCCTCAATTGTACATAGTAAAAAAATGTTATATTAGAAAAATGCTCTTTTATATGATAATATTTTTTAAAACTTAAAGTTAGAGTAAAATGTTTGAAAACTTAGTTTTCTCTATCTGAATTTCAGTTTTTATTAATTTCAGAAACATGTCTTTTTCTAATCTATCCCGCATACAGCAGGGTCAGCAGAGGGAATTTGCACTCCGTCCCCATTAAGACATTACCGTTTAAAACTTACCACCGAATTCTGAACGCATTGTGTGTTGAGTGCCGGAACTCAACGTCGCATTTCATCTCGTTTCCAGAACGAGGAAATAAACAATTGAGTGGGAATCGAAAACACAACATATATAACATATTTAACAGAACTGGCTCTACTAGTTCGAACTTGATACTTTTTAGGGTTCGATGATCTGATCTTTTTGAGACAAAAAGGTAAAAAGGAACCCTATAGGAAAACTATGTTGTCTGTCCGTCGTCTAGAGTAGTTTTCTCAAGATCTGGATGAGGTATTAAGCTGAAATTAATATCAAAACTCAGGTTCCTTGAAGCACAAAAAAAAATGAATCGTCGAAGTCGACCCAATCAAAATAAGTATTTCTGTATCGATTTTTGTATGTTTGTATGGAATTTGCCGCATACTCAAAACCTAGAGGGTACTTCTCGTGTATCTACAGTTATGATATTTGGCACGATGTGAGAAATTACAAAACAAATAAAGAAAAAATCGGATATGCGAAAATTTATATGTATTTTATAGAAAAAATCGTTGCAAACTTACATTTGTAGGCCATTTCATAGAAAATGAGTGATGTGAGCACATGCACTCGTTTTGTATGCAAACTTAAGTTTTTAAAGTTTTATGAGTTGTACAGTGTAACCTTTGACTTATTATCCAGAAATTGGTTCAGAATCCTCGGTAAGCGTCCGATTCGCACTTCGTTTTTTTATCATTTTCATTCTAAGAACTCAGAAAAAAAATATTGCTAGTAAAATAAGAAAAGATGAATAAATATATATAAAGAAATCTGTGAACAAAGATTTTTGTTTCAAAAAGCCCTGGTTACTCTTATGTCAGTACCGATAAAAAGAATCATAAACTCTCTACAAAGTCCATCTGAGAAAACAATCGACTGATAACTGACAGATAAGGCATTGTTTATTACAACTTGTTATGCTGAATAAAGTTATTTCTTTTTTATCTCCGCGCATCCCTCATTTTTTTACTGTACAAAAGTGTAATCAGGGACCTAGAGTTAAGGCGTAATTTAAGACACTCCTCACTTTTAGCACATTGTAGAGACAATTAGTATTTGACTGCAGAACATTTTTATGATAACTGGGATGTTTGATTGCCCACTACCGTTAGGTATAACATTCGGAAAACTATAGCTATTCATACCGGACATAAAGTTGGGTACGCTGGAAACCTAGTGTCAAGATGAATACCTTGATATGTAGTATAGCAACTTGATATATCTTACTTGTTTAGAAATTCTTTGGGACCGTTCAAGTATTACGTGTAGGGGGGCGGGGGTCTTGGGTTTGCTTATTTTTGATGACGTAGAGGAGGGGGAGAGGGGGCCAATAATTGCAAAAATACTGCTTACGTAATACTTAAATGGCTCCTTTCCAAAGTGTAGAATAACACTTTAAAAATGTTTAAAAAAATGATATATCTTGATCGTTCTTCGCTGTACGCCATGTGAAAATTTGTGATATCACGAATTGAAGTCAACGCCACCCTTAGACTTACCAGTGTTATTTACATTTAAATAAAATCCAAAATAAGACGAAATTTTCCAATCGGATTGAAAGGAAAAAATAGAGAAAGATAGAGAATAGAAAGAAAAAGGTTTGACACTTTGCTCAAAGACGTTTTCATGCTGTGTGTTTTCTACCGTATTGTATTATTGTTGTATTGGTATGAGAAGTGTTCTGGAAAACTGTTAGATCGGTCGCCGAATTTTCAAACCACACAGTACAACACATAGGTTAAATACCATCTAAACCATCCTAGATATGTGACATTCCACTAGCGTGCGGTTTCGGAAAAAATGTCCTTCCATGCACCATGTAGCTGTAAAATGGCCTAACTTCAACATAATTTCCTGGTCGAGATAATATATAATAAGTGCCTTCAAAAAGCGCATTTATCTCCACCTCAAAACCGGCAACGCTTGTAACTCCTTTGGTATTACACAGGTCGTAGGCGGCGGTAATTTTAAAACGCTATTGATCAAGTCAATAGCCATCTAATATCGGAAAAATCTTCATATTTATGCATAATAGCACCATACTAATTATGAGTAAATTACTAGCTTATCTGACTTCATCGACTGAGTGCCTATATTATTTCGCGATGTCCTGATAAGATCTGTATCTATTTAATACTGAAATTATTAAGTGTCGTGTTGAGTGGCGGAACTCTACGCGTCATCAGAGTGAGGAAAAAAAATATTAAATATTTTTTTTGCTCGAGTGGAAATCGAATCCACAACTGGAATCAGGAAAAACTGTCTAGTGTCCCTGCGCCACAACTGGCCTCAATTATTATTATTTAAACATGATTTTAAAAAATATCTTTAAACAATGTAAGTAAAGTCCTTGTGATTATACCGCATTTTTCATTTTGCGTCTCTTTGGCTTAAGGCATAGCATCACAGATGGAAACACGAAAACAGGCCAAAAACTTCAATATAATGCCCTGTTGTCAAAATTCTGTTATTGTTGTCCTTATTGTAACTGCGTATTTATTGTTTTATATAGATATAGATATACGATTATTTATGTTTCATTGTAATCAATATTAAAATGAGTTATCATTAGTGTATAATCTTATCAAAGCGTTGGACATACCAGAAAAGAAATGCCACAATTGTATCAGTTTCGTGGCAAAATAATTACTAGAAACAGTGTTGACACAAGCAAGGGAGTTTGGTTGTTTTTTTTTCATTGAAAAAAAGGTAAGGTTGCTTATGTAGATAGATTAGATAGATAGATTATTTGAATGAATGTTTAACCGCGCTGTAATAAAAGCCCTACGGTTTATGTTCTTTTTAATAGGTTATTATGTGTGATATGCAATTTGCAAAATTGTTTCTTTTGAAAAATTTTTGGTAGTAATGATTATTAAAATGTTCCTTTTCCGCGTCAAACGCTGGTTAAATAAAATATATTTCACAAGTTTCACCACTTCACCAGCAAAATCCCTAAGATGTGCTTTTAAGAATAGAAAACAACTTGATGTGTGTTGTATATGGATACGTGTGATAACTTCCAATAAAATAAAATAATGTTAGTAAAAACGGCACATGAGGCCAGTCGCGGAGCAGCTG
>DVQM01001661.1:0-11526 GCA_018231645.1 Heliconius ricini | reverse complement strand
CTCACCGAAGGTTCCGTGCAAAAATTGGAGGTATCGATTTTTTCTGAAATTCAAATGTTTAGTTTTCTGATTTTTACCTAAACTATGTCTACATGAAAATGCTAGCTACCAAATTTCATAATGCTATTTTAAACGGAAGTACTCTATTATTTTTTTGCAATATAAGCGGCCATATCATATTTTTTAAGTAAATGTGAAAATAAGTTTTTTTCATGAAATCAAGGGACCGTATAGTGAGTATATGGTTTCGTTATCTCCGAGAGTTCCTGAGATAAAGACTTGACAGACAAACTGACAGACGGACAACAAAGTGATCCTCTAAGGATTCCTTTTATCCTTAAAAGGTATGGAACAATAAAAAACAAAATGACATGCCAAAATACATACATACATATATACATACATTATAAAAATACATACATGTTGTTTGTACATATTATTAGTCAAAATCAGCGTATGAAGAACAACTAATTATACCTGACGGACATACATACATACCTACAATTCTTGTAACTGACAAAGCTTCACATAATACATGTACATATTTCTAATAATTTATATTTTATGAGGTCAGTCGTAGCGCAGGGGAACAAAGTTTGACTGTTAAATCGACTGGTGGTGGGTTCGATCCGTACTCGTGGAAATGAAATATTTATTTACATTTATATTTTAATTTCTTCGCTCTGGTGTCTAGGCAAATCACGGCGTTGAGTTCCGCCACTCAACACGCAATGTCTTCTGAACTGTACGGAAAGTAGGGAACGGAGTGTCTTAACACTAGGTATCCTCTGCCTATCCCGCTGTGTGCGGGATCCAGCCGCATACAGCAAGATATTTTATTTCCTCGAGTGTGAATCGAACTTACGACCTGTCGCCTTTACAGGCCCACGTTTGTGCCTCTGCGCCACGACTGGCCTCTAGTATTTCTATCGCCGTAACATAATAAAAAGCATATTATGGTTGCAATTTATTTTATACTTAATAAAACAAATCCTTCCTTGATTCTTAATCAATGTACACTACACTATACATACCCATACATTAAACGTACCCATAGCACGCAACGTGAACACGTCATTTGTTTCGTTCTTTTAAACTTTAAACAGTACGGACAGCAAACTCCTTTAATCACGTGATTGCCGTTGGAATTAAACTGAGTGACCAAGTCTATTGATGTCTATAACAGCTAATTTATAATATTTCATATAATTTATAGTACTCTTTTGTTTATAAAAATAATTGGCTTCTCGATTTTTAGCCTAAATAAGGCGACTGCGTTTTGGATGTCAGAATTCAATGTTTGATTTTATTCAAGTAAATTTGATATATGAAAACATTAAAAAAATAGCATCCACTGAGTGAAATTCGACCTCAAAACCTGTGTGTGAATTGGATATATGCCTACTGTGGCATCAAAATATGTCATCACATAATATTTCAAATAACTTATTATGTTAACTCATATACAAACCATATGTTTATAGTTTCCGATTAGAAGTATATTCTTATAATTACATTGCATTATTCAAAAATCAAATTCATAAAACCTACTTGTTTTTGGAGTTTTTTTACACGCTAAGCTAAATTAATCTGCGAAGGCCACACTGTTTTATTTCCAAACCAATTTTAATTTTTTGTACAGTTTTAGTTAATTTTCATTCTTATAGAAGTAGGTACCTCACATGAGCGGTGTTGATCTTATTATTTATATAATACCTACTGTCTGACTAGTGCCCAATGATATTTCAAGCTATCGTAATAAAATTTATGACTAACAGGTTTTCCCTTATACATTTATTTCATACATGCACGTACTCCTGATCCATTTTAAAAAGAAAAACAAGTGAAAATGAAATTTGAACTCGTCGTGTACACATAAACCTTCAAGAACGTTAATGTTCAAAGTATGAGAACTTGCATTTTTGTTTTTTAGCTTAGAGTATAAGACTTTACACCCGCATATAGCAGGGTAGACAGCTTGACCCTGGTGGTGAAGACATGTCGTCCCTCACTTTACCCCCAATGACGCAGGGTCAGATGTTGAATATCGAAACTAAATGCCGTTCTTTTGTTTTGTTGCCAGAACGAAAAATAAATAAAAGTCCCCGTAAAGGGCACGGAATTCACAACCGTCGTGCTTACTGTCGCTGTACCGCAGCGCCACCACAGCTTTAATATATTATGGTCTTTCATATTCAAATAATAATTCTTTAAAAAGGGTTGATTCTTAGTTTTTTTTTTAGTTAAAATAAAACCAAATTCATTCTTGCAGGTTTACAGTGGAACGAGTTTTTCACTCCAGTTTCCTACCACGATCAGTTTCAACCCGGTCATGTAGCTTTAATGTTAATATTAGATTCAATTTTGTATATGTTAGTTGCAATGTATGTCGAAAAAATTCGCCCAGGGATGTATGGAGTACCACTGCCTTGGTACTTTCCATTTACAAAAAAATTCTGGTCCCCAGATAAAACTAAAGTGGCAGGTAAGTTGATTTTTATTAAACCTTATATTATTTCGTCGTGATTATATAGTCGCAGGACGTCAGATTTTTTTCCTTAATACCTATATTTTTCTTATTTAGTTTTGCTCTGTTTCTCTTCTTTTAAAACTGGTTACCTTATTGTTCGTCATTAAAGACCAGTTCTTAGAAGTTTGCGAATTAAATTTAAAAATCATTTCATATCATGATTCGCATAAGTACGTCAACTCACATTGCGTTGACGTATTTTATGGCCTTTCGCGTGGCAGGCAGAGGGAACCTGAGAACCTAATTTCATTCACTACAAACTCCTTATGAAGATTTCGTTCCCTTCTCTCCACCGCCTTCTGGATGCGTTGCGTGGTTGAGTGGCAGTGTTTTATGTCATGATAAAACTAAAGAGTATTTTAAAATATGTAAACATGTAAACATTTATACAATAGAAAATAAAAACAATTAATGTAATAAAACAATGAAAATATGTATAATGAAATATTCCATTATGCGAATAGCGGTTGTTCATAATAATAATAGTAGTTAGTTGATGTATAAAAAACAATAAAAAGAAATAAGCATCACGCTTGATTCCGCATACAGCAGGTTAAGCAGAGGGAACCTAGTGTCAAGGCACTCATGACACAGTAGAAAGAAGGAACATGTCAGAGTAGGCAGAAGGAAAGGAAGGAAACTTCCGTCTCCCACTTTTCGCCGAAGTCTGGATGCATTGCGTGTTGAGTGGTGGCTACCAGAGCGAGAAAATAATAATATTAAATATTTAATCTCTTTGAATGAGCATCTAACCCATAATCTGTCTCGCTTAGAATGGCATGCTGGTGCTCTTGAGCCACAGTTGGCCTTATGTTTCATGGCTTGAAATGTTTATGAACAACATTACCTTTTAGAGTTGATATAAATATAATTTGTATAAAGTACTTAATTTATTATAAATATACAAGTTACCCAAATCTAATTCCCCAAAACTATTTACGAATAGAACACACTTGGTACTTGAAAATTCAAGGTCTATTGTTATAAAATCTATTATTTCCTGTGTAGTTTACACTGATAAGTAGATGTACCTATCTGCAATATTCAAGAACTTCCTCATAAACTATACAATTTATGTTTGAAATTTATTTTTAGTGTACTGTAGTTTTTTTTATATCAATAATAATACTATAAACGTTATTTGTATGTAAAATATTTAAAAAAAAATTGTTATATTTATCACAATTGAATCACAATATCAATCTAAATATTAAATTAACACACACAAGCCAATAATAATTCAGTTTATGTGAAATTTACCACTGATGTCGCAGGTGTAACGGACGAGCACGCCGTCGATCAAGAATACAAAAATGCTTTGCTGAAAGTAGTTCATGATGAAGAGCCGAAAGGAGTACCAATGGGTATTAATATAGAGGTAAAGCACAACCATAACCACAATTCGTTATATGGACAATACTAAAGCAACTAACATTATCTATTTTATATATTCTATTGTTATTATTCATTCTTCTTATAATAAAACTAACGACCCGCTCGCGGCTTCGCCTGTTTCTTCTACAAAATTATGATATATTTATTTGTTTTATCTATATATATATATAATGTGTGTGTGTGTGTGTATATATATATTTATTTATTTTGTCATCTGCTTTACCTTATGTGATTTAATAACATCATTATTTTAAAGACTATACAAAATATCTATACGGCTCCAGCTATGGAGAAATATCACAAAAAATATAAAGAAGTAATATGACAAAAATGAATATTGGCAGCATTTTTAAATGTAATAGAAAACATAGTTTTTTTTTTAAATGTTATCTGTTTGTCTGTGCGTTTGTCCACTCTAATCTCAGATACGGCTTAACCGATTGAAATTTTCAATTTTCACTATTGTTTTATTTATTGTACACTTTACCTAACATCGAGTGTTTGTTTTATTCGAAACAGTTCATAAACAAAGAAAAGATCAATATAAAAAAAAAAGTTATAAAATTGGTACGCAATCACAATTGGAAAGCAATTCACATCAGTAACCTAACAATCGTGTGGTCCAAACGGGTGACGTGGAAGTCGACTCGCTAGTTAATAATGGATAGATAGATTCTTATTTGAAGTACATGTGTATATTAACACGGCCTCGAAATGTCTAATTGTTGTAAACTACTTTAATTTATGTTTTTAATAGCCTTTAAATAAATAAAATAAATCAGCTTCACGCTGTATCCCGCTCACAGAAGGGTAGGCAGAGGGAACCTAGAGTTAGGACAAAACGTTCCCTACTTTCTGCCGAATTCTGGAGGCATTGCTTGGTGTTGATTGGCAGAATTCAACGCCACGAATTGCCTCGACACCAGAGCGAAGAAATGGAAATATAAATTTAGATAAATCTTTCATCTCCACAAGTGGGGATCGAACCCAGTCACACTTTGTGCCCCCTCGCTACGACTGGCCTCCTTTAATTTTTCGTAAATGGGACATATCTAATTGTACTCGATTGTTGAAGGGTCTGATCTCATTTTAGGTTGTAGTGCCTTAAAAGATATTTCAAAGGTCATCTTAGGAGTAACAGCAAACGCAGAGTTTTATTTACAGCCACCGACTTGATACTTGATAAGTATAGTATTTAAAAAAAGGAGTATATTAGTAATTAGGCCACATATTACTGACAATCTTTATTTCGAACAAAATTCAGAGGGCTTATATATATATTATACAATGTGATAAGAATCTAGAAGATTTCAGTAGCTCTGCGATGAGCATCTCTAAACGCGTCACAACGACAAACATGTGACCTTGACCGTTTCTTTATTTTTGTCCCATAATTTACAGAGATACATATGTACGTATGTAGGTACGTTGTTTGTATATTGATCTATGTACGTCATCCGTTTCTAAATGTTCTAAGTTCGCCTGTTGTAGGTATTTTCTGAAGGTGTATGTATGGCTAATACGAGGCGCCCAGTTAAAGATAAATATAATTATTTGATATACAGCCTAAATTGTAATTGCAAGGGCATTGTGATATGCTGTAGTGATTGATAGATATTGTGTTTTTTTTATTTCTTTATATATTATAAAATTTAAAAAATATATATCAGCTTCAGAAATCAAAAATTCGTTAAATATTTAATTTTCTCGAGTGGGGATAGGATCCACAACCAGTCGCGTTTACAGTCACACTTACCCGACGACTAGCGAAACGACTCTGCGTTGTGCCTAATTAAACCAAAAGAAAAATAAATTAAACCTTGAACTTTCCATATTAAAAACTGAACCTACAAACAGAGTGTGTATGTTAGACACTAGCAAACTACTCCACGATGGAGTCAATATTGAGTTGACCTAGTTAGTTAATAGGAATGTTTATTTATAACTTCATGTTTTAAGGCAGAGAGAAACGAGTGCCAAGACATTATGGTATCCGAATTTTTTTTTATATAAAAAAAAACTAATTAAAGTTAATCATTCTTCAAATGAAGATGCGATATTTATCGAGAGCAAATATCAATATCGTATGCGTTCGATACGTTCACTGTCACATGTATAATGAAAACCGTCTCTATAAGAAGCTATATTTCAGATATAAATGTTTTATTCAGAAGTTAAAAAGGTAGACAGAGGGAACCTAGTGTTAAGACACTCTGTTCACTACTTTCCGCCAAGTTCTGGAGGTATTACGTGTTGATTGGCGAAACTCAACGCTGTTAATGTTGCCCTCTGAAATTAGAAGCAATAAATACGGTGTCCGCAAATGTATCTTAATTTAGCCATTAAATTTTAAATATTTTTACAACGACTATATATCATTTATTTTTCAGAATCTCACCAAAATATACAAAGGACGCAAGAAAGCAGTTGATAATTTAAACCTCAGAATGTATGAAAATGAAATAACCGTTGTTCTAGGTCATAACGGTGCTGGTAAAACCACTACCATATCGATGTTGACAGGTAAAGCAGAATATTTTTACTACTTCGTATATTATAAAGCTAAGATTTTATAAAAAATCATAAATATACGAATTTATTAATTACTTATTGTCTGTTGTATTAAATCTTTTTAGAGCTTCGTACCTCAAAAGGAAAGAAACGGAACCCTTTTAGGACCGCTTTGTCGCCAATCTGTCCATTTGTTAAGATCATTAATTTTAAGATAATTGTTATTCTAATAATGGCACAGTGGCAATTGTGGGTGGTTAACTGTAGGTCTGGGTTCAAAACCATATATCATAACCATTCATAGAATCTTATATTTGGAACCACTTGAATATACGTCTATATAGTTCAGACTGAATGAATATATTTTTATGTGTAATTTATCTATCAGTTTTAACGTATAATTTGTTCCTCGTAGGTATGGTCCCACCGACATCTGGGTCGGCCAGTATAAACGGGTACGACATCGTAACTGAAACTAAACAAGCCCGAAAATCTATCGGGATATGTCCTCAACACAATGTTCTGTTCCCCGACCTGACTGTAGCCGAACACATCATATTCTATTCAAGGTTAAAAGGCGTGCATAAATCAAAGATCGCAGAAGAGGTCGACCATTTTATTAAGTTGTTAGAACTGGAGGAAAAGGTATGATTTTTTTTAGCCTCACGCTGTATCACACACAAGGCGCGGTAGATAGAGGGAATCTAGTTTTCTGACAGGCACTAATTACATTGACTACTTTCTTGAAATATTTCAAGTTGAATAGCGGAGCTCAACGCCGCATTATCGGTGTCGTTATCAGAACGGTGAAATGAAAATATTAAATATTTCATTCCCCAAGTGGAAATCAAACCCACTGCCCTGTCGCACGTTTATGCCTATGAAGGATTGTTTTATTTATTAATATTGCTATAGTATTGTGACGCACAAGTTCTAACTCATTACGTCGAACTTGAGGTCAATGTTGAGTGGGAGAATAAAATATCGATTTATTATTTATTTGAAGTTAAAGGATAAAAAAGACTTGTATTTTTTACAAAAATTATACGCTATTGTCGTTTTTAGTTTTACTCATTTTCTTTTATAAATAAAATAGTTTGCATGTAAAAATATATATGGCCAGTCGTGGTGCAGGGGCACAAAGTGTGACTGCAAAATCGATTAGTTGTCGGTTCGATCCCCATTCGAGAAGATGATATATTTATTTACATTTATATTTTCATTTTTTCGCTCTGGTGTCGAGGCAAAGAGCAGCATTGAGTTCCACCACTCAACACGCAATGCTTCCAGAACTTGGCGGAAAGTGGGGAACGGAGTGTCTTAACACTAGGTTCCCTCTGTGTGCTCTACTCTGCTGTGCGCGGGATACAGAGTGAAACTGATTAAAAATATGTAAAAACCAACTAGAGCTGAGTGTAAGTGGAGCGCTTTCAACAAATCTTACGGTTAAAATTTTTCAAGGGATTTAACAAATATCCTATTAGCCATAAAAAAAATAATGAAAAAAAAACAAGTAGTCAGATCAGTTTCACACGAAAAATAAAATCGGTTATACCCTTACTTTGTTACTCTTGTTAATTAAATTGATGAGAATACGATGACTGGAATATGAATAAATAATTAAGCAATAGTCGATAAATAATTATACACACATATTAAGGGCTTACAAGGTCAACGCAAAATATTTTATATTGATTTTTTAGGGTAATATTAGAAACCTACGTTCACAAAAAAAAAATTGAAGCTGTCGTAGAGCAGTCGTCTGACCGTGCACGCGACGGTAGTGAGCTCGATTCTTACTCGAGAAAATGAAATATTTAATATTTTCAATTCTTCACTCTGGTGTCTGAGGCAAAGCGCGGCGTTGATTTCCGCCACTCAACACACAATGCCTTCATAAGTCGGCGGAAAATAAGGAATGGAGTATCTTGACACTACGTTCCTTTTGCCTAGCAGGCAGAGTGCGGGATAAAGCGTGAAGCTAGAAAGAAGTTAATATTAATAAAATCAGCATTATGCTATTAAATTAAATTACATCATTCAACCGTAGTTTCATCGTTATTCCTTTACGTACATCACACTTACAGATATAGCAACAAAATAATGTTCTTTGTATAAGTAAAAAAATATTTTAAAGACTGTATAATGACATTGTCATTAGAATATATATGTTTGACATTGTCATTAGAATATGTCTGTGGAATCGCGACAAAGACTTGTGTCGTAACTAATAGAATTTATATAATATAGTAAGATATTATCATAAATGTTTAAGTAGTAACATTTTTTTTAAATATATATTAAATCAATAAAAAAAATTATAAATGTATCGAAAGAAGTTGTCAATGGACAGAACGCGGGACATTTTAATTTTTTTCGCCATTCAGTAAATTACTTCAGATTTTATTACGCATGGAATACCAATGCATGGAACACAAATTGAACACTAGGTTCCCTCTGCTTATCGACCTGTGTCCAGGATAACAACGCGAACAGCTAATTTAATAATATTTTTAGAGGGACGTTATTTCGAAACATTTGTCGGGTGGACAAAAACGTCGGCTATCAGTGGGGGCGGCCATGTGTGGGTCTTCTCGCGTAGTTCTGTTAGATGAACCTACGTCGGGTCTGGATCCTGCCGCTCGAAGATCATTATGGGACTTGTTGCAAAAAGAGAAAAAAGGTAAGCATTTCGTGTAATCGGAAAAATATTTTACAAGCATTATTAAAAAAGGGTTGAGGCCAAGGAATAAAATATTTGTTTAAATTTATATTTTCATTTTTCGTTCTGATTTCGAGGCAAAGCACGGTGCTGGGTTGTGCCACTGAACGCTCAATGCCTCCAGAATTTGGCGAAAAGTGAGGAACGCAGTGCCTCAGCACTAGGTTTAATCTGCCTACCCCGCTGTGTGCGGGATACATCGTGAAGCTGATTTCATTTTGAAAAGGAATAACTTATAGATAACATTCATATTTTTGCATTCATTAGCCACAAAGATTCAATTAGCATATTGACCCTGATGATTGATATATTGATATCATATGTCAAAGCAAATTGTTGTGACAAAAAAAATAAAGATTAAATTAAAATAAGTAAATACACACAAAACAAGATATTTTTTACATTTTCAAAGTGTTAATCCGCACTGTTTTCTAGATGAGTGTAAATAAGTACAAAATATAAGGATATCTTTTTTAATATTTAGGTAGAACTATGATTCTTACAACACATTTCATGGACGAAGCGGACGTACTAGGTGATCGGATAGCCATAATGTCCGGTGGTCGGTTACAATGTGTTGGAACCCCATACTTTTTGAAAAAACATTACGGAATTGGATACAAACTGACTATCGTTAAATGTGATGATTGTAATGTTGAGGACGTCACTAAGTTTTTTAAAAGCTACGTGCCTGACGCGAAAGAAAATACTAATATTGGTAAAAAAATATATATAATATATTGTAATTTATATTAATATATTTATTTAAAAAGGACCTTTTTGTGTAACACGTATTTATTTATACAGGATCAGAGTTGACATATATATTGCCAAACGAACATGTAAGCAAATTCCCAGAAATGCTAAAGAAATTTGAGGAACTAAAGAATGATCTAAAAGTTTCAAGTTATGGTTTATCTGTAACGAGTCTAGAAGAGGTATTCATGAAGTAAGGTTTAAATGTTTTAGTTTATATATTTTCAGTTACTTGTTGAAAAAATAAATATTAAGAGTTCAGAGTTCATAATTTTAAATATAGCACAGTGACTTGAAACATGTTCATTTAGAATAATATGAACATCATTTTATTATTATTTTTTTTTATTTCTAAACCAGAGCGGGCGCCGAGGACAATGGGGTGACGTCAAGTATGAAAAATAATTATGTCAATACAAGCGTCCAGTACACCACGCACAATGACTGCGCCATACTTCCCATAGATCGACTAAATAATGATATACGTATGTTATACAATATTATCTTATAATACTGATCAACGTCAGAGTTGTTTGTTTTGATGTAATATTTTTTAACGTCATTCGAAATATAAGATATTCTATCAAACCAAACTATTTTCAGTGGACAACGAACCCATAGAAAAAGTAAGAGGCTTCAAATTGCTAAGAAATCACATAAAAGCCATGTTTCTAAAACTAGCTTATAACTCCAAGAGAAACATGCTCGCCGCGTTCATACAAATAGTGACGCCCATCATAAATATAACTATATCGGTGCTTATTGCCCGATCTTGGAAGTTCATGTCGCAGCTACCACCATTAGAACTCAGTTTGGAAAGTGGATTTAAAAAAACAGAAACTCTTCTATCGCAAGTTGCAAATTTAACTGAAAATAGTTTAGAACATCGAGCCATGACGGCGTATAAGGATTATTTCAAAATGGCCTCGAATCCAACAATGATGCTTACTGATATTGGAACGTTGGATTTATCGAAATTTTATTTGAAATTGGTAGTGTATAATTTATTTTTATTAAAATTATATTAATGTAAATCTGATTTGAATTATTTATGATACCGACACCTTAATATTGAAACACCTTACCTTGTAGGTTTAAACAAAATATGAAAAAATAAGTAGTTTCTAATAAATCATGTACTTCAAGCGAGCAAAGCCGGGTCCCTAGCATCATATATATATAGAAGAATGGCTGTAGTATAATGAAAGCCAAAACCGTATAATAAAATCCGCTTTTATAACAAATAATATGTATTTTGGAAACTACTAATGAAATATTTTATTTCGAGCGCCATAATGTGTTTCAACATTATCTATTCATACACGCTTGACAACCTATGCCACAATTGGCCTCAGTCTAACCATTTATATACAATAAATAAATCTTACATTGTAATATCACAGGTGGCTGATTTGTCATGTTTGTTAACACAATTTCCGTATTTATAATTACCTTATTTCGTCATTATCTGTTCATAAAGAGTGAGGCGGACCTGCCGAGAGTGCGATACGAGAACTTAGTAGGTGCCACATTCTCGGCGCAACGCATCACGGCGTGGTTCGGCAACTACGGCTACCACGACTCCGCCGTGGCGCTCGCGCTCGCCAACAAC
>DVQM01001660.1:0-11526 GCA_018231645.1 Heliconius ricini | reverse complement strand
CGTTCTCTCTGACTACCCCGCTAGGGATAAAGCGTGAAGCTAAGTTAAGTTATGTTAAGTAAAGTTATAAAATCATTTTAAATAAACATAAATTTTAAGTCCCATACATTTGCGGAAGTCACACGATACCCGTGCGGTCGCGGTCGGGGCAATAATCTCTCATCGAGCTTCGAGCTTTTGATTAAAGCTGAATTGTATTAACGCATCGATTACACGTTTAAATTACACCTCGCCTTTTTTTGCTGTAAAGTGTTAACTTTAGATGTTAATCATCTTTTTGCCTATATGTCAATTTGTTTTGTATGGGAATCGTTATTGAAATTATATACACTTTGGTTTTGATAGAAATTAGGTTTGGTCAATGAGATAACTATCTCATGGGTCACACTCTCTCGCGGGTTCAAATTTCTTGAAAGAAAAAATACATTACCATTATATATTTTCAGATGTAGTATATTTAATGAACGGAAAATAGAGAACGGAGTTACGAATGACTGAACAGAAGATGTGTGGAAAAAAGTCATATAATTTGCTAACTATTATGATATTAAAATGTTTTTTATGTCAACGGTGCATAAAGATTCTGCTTTAGCTAGTAGAAAACGGATAATTATGAGAATTTCTGTGCCTATAACAAAAAAATTAAAAAATGTGACAGTTATTATTAAAAAAATAATTTTATTTAAGAATAAGAATTTTACATGCAAACCTTTTTAAATTATTTTCAATATCCGTACGTAAATTTCAATGGAATCAACCTACGCGGATCATGTTTCTTGATACTTACGCCTTACTCGCAAGGCGTTGACGTGCGAGGAGGAAATTAAAGTGACGTTTGGATCAGTTGATCGCTCAAAATGATAGCGTCACGCTATACCATAGTCATTGATATATTAAGAAAGCACTAGGGTTGTCTTTTTCAATTTTTAATGCGGTTATCCGCATAAAAAATTAAAAAAAAAATGTTTTCAAAAATAAATTTTGTTAATTTAATTGTAATTTAAAATTAAGCGTGTTAAGAAACGAAATAAGATTATGTAATTATCATTGTTACGTGCGAGTTGTACGTTTTAATGATATTAATTGTTAGAAAAATATTAATTTTATTAATCTAAAGAAATTGGGGGAAAGTGAGGAACATGAAAATCTTTAATAGAATAAATAAATAATAAAAATAAATGTTACATAAATATAAATTAAAAAGTCAAATAAAAAAAATATAAATATAAAAAGTGGGATATCTTTGCCAACCATAAAGGGATATTCTGCGTTATTTTTAATTACGAACGAACATCACCTTAAAGCTTGTGGTTTATTTTTTATCGTAAAGCTCACATAAAAATGTAGGTAGTTGGAAATAAGTTTTTTAAAAAATAAACTTAATGCTTATTTTAGTGAGCATTTAAGGAAAAAATCGATATTTAAATCTTATTTAAAAAAGATTATATTGAAAAATGTTAGTCCTATAAAATTCAGAATTTTTTTTGATATCTCCCAATTTTGATTTTATGTTTTGTAAATTAGGAGCCGTCGGCAGCAACTTTATTAGGGTTAACTTTAAGAACTATATATGTACTGGAATATACCTTTTTTTGTAGGAATTTCGAGAAATCCTCTCTTAGTGCTCTACTACACTCCCTAAATTACCTAATACAAGCGACAAGGACTTCGTCCTTGTGTAAATCAGATTTTTTTTTAAAAATAGAAATTATTCATATTATTGTTTACAGTAGCAGGATTAAGCCTATTTTGAATCAAACAACCATACGTTCTAATCGATTAATGAATACCTTCATATACCGATTATTGTATATTGTTTTCTAAATAGGTACATATACACCCAGAAGCTAACATCACGAAAATTTACTAATTAAAATTGAATGCAAAAATGTTATAACATACATTTTTGCATTCAATTTTAATTTATAATATAAAAAGTATTATGTTTCAAGTAAAAAATATTATCTAATTTTATTCCATGAAGTCTAGACTTACGACATATTTTGTTAGACGCTGAGGTCAACGAACTGTGTTAATTGCGTCTGTAATTAATGATGCTAAAATCTATACAAGTATATTATTAATATATATGATATATTATGTAAATGATTTCTCAATCTGATTTATTGTGAGATATACGATATATATGGATTTTAAAGGCATTTTGAGACTATTAGTCAAAAATAACAAAAGATATGTAATGTTCCTGTCGATCTGTTAATAAATTAGATAAGATATTATAATGTTCAGTTTGCTTGACGCTGAGTCCCGCAATATTATATATATTTTTTGTAGAATCACACTTTCCAAAATGTGTGAAAAATCGATTATTGTAATGTTAAAAAATATATTTATTAATGCTATATAATAAAGATAGTGGGTTCAATTCTCAAACACTACAAATATCTTAATTGTAAAGATCGTATACAAACAAAAGACGCATTAATTATTTAAAATATAATTCCTTAGCTATCCTCCATATAACTCGGTCGATAAATCGTTGCAACCCACGCTAGATGCTATTTTCATAACCTGTCTGACAAATGCCTTTTCTTGGTTGACACTTTCGTAATATCGTTTGGTTAATGCTTGCACTATAATAAAAAAAAGGATATAATAAGTTAAAGTTAATGTTTATGTTATGTCTCCGTATTGTCTCGTCACTACAATTAAATTTTTAATCTAAAGTTGTAAGGTGGGCAGAGAATCCTGCATCAGGATACTTTGTTCCCCACGCCTTGCCTAGTTTTCAAGATTTTGCATGCCGAACGGCAGAGCTCAACGCCGCACGCGCTTACAGCCAGACGCGGTCACACTGTGTCACGACTGTCTCAATAATTCATAAAAATATTATGAAATATTCATAAAATTAATATTTCATAATATTTTTATAAACAGTTTATATTCTAATAAGATAAATTACATATTTCCAAACACTGGCGACACGGAACTAAGCGCTACAATAGTTGCTAATAATTAATCGATTTTAATACACTCATATCTATTATAGATGCACATTAATAAATTTAGGTATGTGTCTATGAGTTCTAAATATTATTTTGATTAATCCCAACCAACGATTTTGAATTTTTTGTCTGTCTATGTGTCTTTTTGCTAATCTCCGGAACTGGTGAACTGGTATCTATGGGACTATTAATGGAATATAGAGGTGGTTATGTAACTGCCTTTTTACGCCGAAACTGCTTCAGTTTGTGTCGTATCGTGTATTAAATATGACAATTTTTAAGCGCAAAAAATAATTAAATTTCAATAGATTTTCTTAAATTATACTAAATGAATAATTGTATAGCCAAACAGGCGAAGCCGCGGGCGGGCTGCTAGTCAGTACAATAAATGGTTACACAACTAGTTTTAATTACACGTTATTGCTATAACTTTGTAATTTAAATGCATGCTTTTATATTTATCAGTGTTTTCAGACCAATAAAAAGTGTCCTCTCACCACATTTGGTAGGAACGAGTTTTAGATTATTTAACGTAACTGCACATATAATATGCATTTTGATCTAGTTTTTTTGTTCAACGCCTAATTTAAATTTTTTATTAGGTACCGATATAAACTGAGCGGACTGATTTTAATTGAAATATAATTCGAATTAAAATCTGTTGTTTGTGTTTCGATTAAGTTCGAATTCTATTATGGTAAATGATATAAATAGAATAAAATAGTCTAGCTGTAGGGAGAAAAGCTGCACAGGTTTAAATGAATTGTTTTTAATACATTTGTATTACTTTTTATCCGAAATTT
The DNA here is from genome assembly GCA_018231645.1 of Heliconius ricini. Classification (NCBI taxonomy): domain Eukaryota; kingdom Metazoa; phylum Arthropoda; class Insecta; order Lepidoptera; family Nymphalidae; genus Heliconius; species Heliconius ricini. The sequence goes on along the minus strand of DVQM01001660.1, from coordinate 7,757 downwards.
CCCCCAAAACTATCCACATAACTCCCTTGAACAAAAAAAAATGTTATTTCAAATAAAAATCAATAAAAATAATATAAAATCAATTCATTAGAAGCCAGTGCTTTTCTTACCTTATCTAGCTATACCCTCTATGTTTCTCTTCACACTCACTGGTTAGTAAAACATATGACATTGAGAGCGAAGTTCCCAAAGAGAAGGGAAGAATCTCCTTACTGTTACAGGTAAGAGCTTGAGATTTGAATCCACAAGATATCTATCTACATTCTATGTCCAATTTCTAAATTGCATGTTTCGTGGCAGACTTCAACACTTGCTCCAACATAGGGAAGAAATTAAGGTATTTTAAATATAACATTCATTTCCACAAGTGGGTATCGAATCCGCAACCATCACATTTGCAGTCTTACTCTTTCTCGCTCTATTACTGTGTAACCATAAATAAATTACTAGAAACTTAGCAATTTGTAAATCAATTAAAATTGAATGTATACTCGATATTGCACTCGGAATGTACGCGCTATTAGCGTTATCTCATCATTGAAGTACGAATAAATCTTCTTGATACTATTATATCTTATAAATCTTACGCTTGGTTAATTAGAATGATAGTAGGATTTCAAAGGGTAAAAGTATTATTCACAGTGAACGCGATGGTTTTAGATTCGACTCTAATGATGTGCGAATTAATTTCGTTTCCTTGCTATGGTGAAATGAGATGCGGCGTTGAGTTCCGCCGATCAATACGTAATGTTTCGAAATTAGGCGAAAATAGAGGAAAGCCCAATTTTGTCACGTGCGTGGTAGACAGCATATTATCTAATTCCAACAATAATTCCATACACATGTTAAACTAAAATCCTTTTTTTGAAGTCACTAATACTCTCAAGTAACATCTGCAAATGTTAGTCTAAATACATTTGGACCTACAATAAACACTCAGCGAATAGAATCTAGGACGTTTTGTCATCGAAGCTAAAGCTAAGAAGAGACTTGAGAGTGCAATTTGAACGATGTGTTCATTAAATTAAATGTAAACAAACTATAACTACTATAGTACTACAATAAATAAGTGCTTCTATGTTTGACCTAAATCTATATCTATATTCTATACTAATATTATAAAGCTGAACAGTTTGTTTGGTTAACGCGCTAATCTCAAGAACTACTGATTTGAATTGAATAAATTTTATTGTGTTGGATAGTCCTTTTACCGACGAAGGAGGCTATATTAAATTACGTAAATCGACTGTGGTCAGAATTATTGTTCTTCACTTCGTATTTGTTATGTGAAATACGAAACTTAGATATTTGAATTTGACTACACGAGCAAAGTAGGTAAAGCTAGTGCTGTATAGGAATTGTATTTATGAGTATATGTTTCTATAGATTTTTTGTTTCATCCTGCTCAACAGACACTCTGTATTTCCTATATTCGTTATTTTATAATTATTTTCATCATCTAATTCTAAATAAGGTTTTCTTTTTCTTGACCTTCACGCTGTACATATAGCAGTGTAGGAAGTGGCAACCTGGCTAGTGTTTAGACATTAGGACGGACTTCAGTTCTTCATTTTCCGCCACATTCTGAAGGCATTGCGTGTAGAATGACGGAACTTAACATCGCGCTTTGCCTGGTTATAGGAGCGGACGCATAAGCTTATATGTCAAATCCAAATTATACAAAATCTATGTTTTTTTATTTGTATCACAAATTTCAGATTAAACCATCATACCACCGCAAAAAACAACGCTTTAAATTCTAAAGTTATACCTACGTTGAATACTGACACTACTGTCTTTTATAATGGTTGCCTTGAGGCGACAGGCGCGTTAAATGTAACAGCTACCATCTAGGTCATACTTAAGCACTAGATATTAATATTACATCTGAGAAAGTCCAGATTTATTTATTACATTTGAGACTGTCAGAAACGACTTCCGGTGTTTTAGTATTTGAATGAATATATACCTAAGTTCTAAGAATGTATACCTCTTGGAGGAAGATAGAGATCTAGTTAAGAGAGGGAGTGTAAATGAATTAATAATTTGTGTTTTTAAAGACCCAATATCTTGAAAATTGGACGAAAAGTGAATGAAATGTGTTTACTGTATGTTATAGAAGTGTTCACAGAGGGAAGCTGGTAAACTAATATTAAGATTTGTTTTTGGTATTTTGTTTGTCTCGATTTGTTTTTTCATACATTATTATAGGCCCTACTTAGTACCTACATATATACATATATAAAATTGTAACTGATTAATTTAATATTTAAACAAGTATTTATGTTGCAAAACATTGAATCTCACTGACTTTCACAAGGCTTAAGTAATAGCCTAGTTAAAGCTGTCCTGCCCACGGCGGCGCGGCGTCGGAAAGATTTTGATTCAAAAATATATTTTATTTCACAAAATTGTGAAATAATTCACTAAATAATTTAGAAGGTATTTTATTATTAATTTTCTTTTATTTCTGTCCTCCTCTGTTAACAAGATAAGGGCGATGAGTTCCGCAACTGTGGTATTTATATTTTCATTTCTTCGCTCTGGTGTCGAGGCAAAGCGCGGCGTTGAGTACCGTCACTCCATACGCAATGCCTCCAGAACTCTGCGGAAAGAGGGGAATGGAGTGTCGTATCTTAACACTAGGTTCCCTCTGCCTACCCTGCTGCGTGCGGGATTTAGCGTGAAGCTGATAAAAAAATAATTAAATAAAAAAACATAAATAACATATAATATCCAAGCATACGAGTACGTAATTATTTACATAAGTCAATGCAACTTATCCTATCTGCAACATTAATAACTTTGATAGAATCGCATTCGTTAGGTATAGAAGAGAGGAGCTAATTGGTCTACATTTTGTATTTTTAAGATTTAGGCATTTGTAGTATATGGAACGCTACGATGCATTTTACCTTTTATTTAAAAAAAATTTAAACCGAAAGCTTTATAAAAAATAAACACTTTATACTATATACTAGCTCTAAATATAGTTGATATTTTAAATATATATGTATATATGTATGCAGACATATATTTGTATGTATATATGTATATATACAGACATCATATCATTCCCTAGATATTACAAACTAACAGCTACACATACATACAAACACATCTATCACACCAAAAATCTTAATTGAAAAATGAAATCTTTTATTTAGTACCGACCAATTAAACCAAAATATGTTTCACCTATTACAAGAACACCGGTCGAGTTATAATTGCTCGCCACTTGGTTGTTGGTGATTTCAAACGTTTTCGTCTATTCCATCATAAATCTTAGCAGCTGTGAGACGAGTATGGAAGTGGATGAAACGGTAAAATATCATTTGAATGCTATAAGAGATTTCTATCTGTTAATTATATGGGAGAGGCCGCGATGGCGACATGGGATGGTCGTGGATTCAATTCCAGTTGGGTAAAAAGTGTTATATCTATTGAAAACACATATTTACATTTCTGTTCGAGGTCATTGTAGCGCAGTGGTTACATTGCCTGGTTTTTAAACATGTTCGTGGGCTCGATCCCCGCTCGGGGTAATGAATTATTTCTATTTCCTCACTCTAGTCTGGTCTGGAAGGAGACCAATTGTAAAGTAGAGTTCCGCTTTAGTGACTTACCACTAAATTCCCCTTACCTTCTCTACTTTATACAGCGTGAAGCTATTACAAGATAAAAAACAGAAAAAAACATGAAAATTTTTGAAATAAAAAAAAAATCAACAATTTGAAAACTACACACCCTATCCCATCTTTATTCTACAAACGACATATGAAACTCCACATGCTACACCTTAAGCTCTCTCGATCTTGACCAAAGCACTATGTAAATGGAACAGCATTTTTACAGTAGTTTGCATGTAATATTTCACCAGCCACATCTTGTTTGTGCTCGTGAACAAGACGTCCATCTGACTTGAATTTGCTCGCTAATGATGCTGGATGAAGCTTTTTCGCCGTTGATACGTTGACATTTGACAGTCTGTTAGTTTTAACGGGCACTACGCGAGCGGTATATATGAATCACAAAATAATATTGGAATTCGTTTAGTTATCATATCATTGGCAAGCTCTTTTGCTTTGTTGTATGAGAATACTGAGTGGCCGTTTTTAAAGTAGCTCATATGAATTCGTATTTAGACTAGTCGTTGCCTGATTTGCACAAAAATCCTTTTCGTTCCCGTATAGATTTCTAGAGTTTTTTGGGAAATCCGTCAAATTTCAATCGTTCTAGTCCAGTTCATTATTAATTTTCAACTAAAATTTTACTTAAAAAATATGGCATACCTAGAGTTACGCATCAAATCCACTACCTCTAAAGAAGCGAGTTTTCTACTTTACACTAAAATATTTATATTTTACTTTAACACTAACAATTCCTCAGTACACTGTCGTATCGTTGGACAAAATCATAGACACAGTAAGCAAACGAATGCTAGTCATTACAGCCGACAATTACACTTGCTAACAAAAGACTCTATAGACTGCATGTGGAGTAGGGTGAATATGATATTGAAATTTACAGGATTATATTTTATTCTACGGTTATGATGGCACAATTGGATTATATGACGTTATACTTGGTGGTGTGGGTTCGATTCAAATTCTAAGGAATTAAGATAAATTGTTTTCATTTCTCTTTTCTGATTAAACAATTTGTGGCGTAAGGCTTCGTCATTTAATACACGGTGTTTTTAATATAATAGGTAATTTAATAGATAACTAGTCTAACAATAATAACTAGTCTAACAATAATGCATTATTTAAAAATGAAAGTTAATACTGTATTTTTTTACTTAGAAATTATAAATAAATAAAAACTACGATATTCTCAAATATTTTTAAAGTATTATTCCACACTTAGCAAAAAAAATATTTAGAAATCGTATAAAATACATGCTAATTTTTAGACGTTTTCTAAATAAGTAAAAAAACTACGTTCAGAATCATTATATGAGACATTTATCCACGCATCTGACAGTAACTGGTGACCCTACAAAGTTAATGTGAGGCCTCCACTACCGTCATCCGCGACTGCTTTCTACACCATAAAAGAATGGGATACAATTAATTATCTGCAATATAAAGATCCATCGCGGCTTTATATTGAGACGATACGGTCTATTGGTGTTAGATGTTACGTAATGTGGAATATACGTATCATTTGTTACATTCAAAGTTTAAAAGTTCTTTTGTGGTTTCCACGATTGTTATCCATATTTTTTATGTATATGTATATTGGTGGGAAAAAATAGTGTTCAGACACTACGTTCTTTTGGAAAGATTACGGTTTGGGTGGTGAATGTTAAAGTCGAAATTTTAATTCTTTTTTGTTCTGTTTATGTTTTCAATCTGCGTCAAGTATAAAAGTTTTATTATTAAAAGTATTTTGTTCAACAAAATTGCTACAAAATATTATTGAATTTCCGAAACTAGTTTTTAATGTAAAGATATTGTCTTTAAAGTGAGAAAGTTAGTAGAACATGAAAGTAATTCAGATTATTAAGCAAATAATTCGAGGCAACGAACACGAACGAGCAACTGTAAACGCGACATACTGTGGGTTCGGTTTCCACTAAAGGAAATAAAATATTTAATATTTTCACTGCCTCGCTCTAGGAAAGAGGTAAAGTTCCACCACTCAACACGCAATGCCTCCAGAATTCGACGGAAAGTGAAGAACAGAAATGTCTTAATGGTAACTGAGTGACTTAACATTAGATACCCTGGTTCCCTCTGCCTACCCTGCTATAGGCGGGATATAGGGAGTCTAATAAAAATAAATAAATAAATATGCAGTTTAAGCCAACGAAGCCGCGAGCGGGTCGCAATGTTGATGGAATCTACCCTAATAGAACTTACGGTCGAATGCTGTCTGACTCTGCCACAATTATTTAACGAGTTTTTAATCGGCATAAATTATAAACGGCAGCCAATTTACTTTTTTATGATCACAAATAAGGAAACTGTATTTGATATACAAATTACTTATAAAAGCGAAATTAACGTGTACTTACATACATACATATTTAATGAATTGATAATTTTGTTATATACAATCTATGCTTCGGTAGGAATAAATTTATTTATTACGCTAGTTTTTCGCTTTTATGAGGAGTTGTGTTTTGAGTGGCGGAACTCAACGCCGCTGTGCTGTGCTTTAGATTGGGAACAGTTAAAAATTCCATTTCTGAAATAAATTATTATTTTTGTGTTGATTTAGTATCAGGCTGTTATAAGTATAGGAAATATGTAAGAGGTCGTCGTGCCGCAGTGGTACAAGCGATTGTAAACGAGACGGTAGTGGGTTCGACTTAATATTATACATTTTCTATGGGAATATTTAATATTTTTATTTCCTCGCTCTGGTGACGAGGCAAAGATCGACGTTGAGTTTAGCTACTTAACACGCAATGTCTCTAGAATGCGGCGGAAGGTGAGAAACGGAAGTGTCTTAATGTAGACGAAGTGATTTAGCACTAGGATCCGAGCATCTCATATAGGATCATAGTCATCAAATCTGGAGTCATTATGTATTGAGTGGCGTTCGTTACCAGAAACGGGAAATGAAATTTTTAAATATTTCTTTTCCTCGAGTGGGAATCGAACTCACAAACTGTTGCGCTAACAATGACACGCTTGTATAAGTACATATATAATAAATTTTACATACTTATATGAATTTTAATATTTTAACACTATTCCCCTCTGTCCCATAATTAGTACTAAGTAGAGTCGTGTTTAAAATCACCGACAAAGGAAGGTAAAAAACGTGGCTAACGAACCAACTAATTTATTTGAGTTTTGTAAGAATCAAAATTAACATTAAGTTCAATTGAAATGGAATTAAAAATCACATTTGCACCTGTTGATAGTATCGGCGTGGTAGCTTTTACAAGATTTTACGGTTAATTTAATTTATACCTTATCTGTCTTAGTTTAGAGTTTATTATTAGTTTTCATGCATTTATAAGAGGTCAATCGTGATCGTGCGTATCGCAAGGAAGTGCGACTCTAAAATGCGACAGCTTGTGGATTTGATTCCCACTTTAGGAAATTATATAGAAAATATTTTCATTTTCTTTCTTTCTCGCGGCATTGAGTTCCTCCACTCAACACTCAGTTTCGTAAAGTTTCGTTCGTTGTGTTACAACGTCAGAAAGCGTGAGTTCAAATTCACGAAGATAATTATATTTATTCATTTCTATTTCCTTGATCTGGCAGATAAATAATGGCGTTGAGTTCCGTGCACGCAACGTCTGAAAAATCGGAGTTGAGGTTCCATTCCTCCGTCGTTGTTATGACCTTCTCTACCTACACTGCTATAGGCGAAAAGTCAGTTTTTTCATGTATTTATCGTATATTAAATGCTAGCACAGAGAATTATAAAGCAAAGAGTTGTAAATCACTTCCATTTTCTATTCAATTTCAAGACATGTTGGTGAAATATATACATTTGATTTATCTGTATAAGATTATATTGAATGATTATTTTCCCAAATGGAAATTGAACCCATAACTATCGCGTGTACAATGTAGAATATTATACTCACTGCTATTAGCTTTAATATTCCATTTGTACAGAAAGGGTACTTACTATGAAGCTAATTAAAACTTAATATATTCTATACATATTGATAACAATTTCACTTAAAATCAGTGAATGTTAGATTTTTTCACTATATTTTGTAGGTGTGTTTGTATGTATTTAGAGATAGATATCAAGAAGTTTTTTTAATATATATATATATA
>DVQM01001659.1:0-11531 GCA_018231645.1 Heliconius ricini | reverse complement strand
ACTAGATTTCCTCTGCCTACCCTGCTGTGTGCGGGATACAGCGTGAAGCTGATTTCATATAATGAATAGACACTAACATAAACACGATTTTGTGGTAAAATATAGTAAACAGCTCACGACTTTGCTAATAACTATTTAAATAACGTATTTAATTACTCGCCTTGTAGGTCCCAACTCAACCTACCTAACCTACCTAAAAATCGAATCTCCGGCCGCACGCGTCGCCTTTAATCACAATATTACATATCCCGCTGGGCCACGACGTAGTTCCCTACAGTATTATAGTGCTCTATACAAATTTTATTTAAAAAAAATTGCAAAATTATTAATTATTACAACGCAGTATGATTAAAGTTGCATTTACAAAGCAGCCCAAGCCTTGCCGGCTCATAAAACTTTTGAGGTCGATTAAAATTTTTAACGAACATTCCAATTATGACCTATGGCCAGTTTAATGAGACACTCAGTTCTATTAATTTTTTATGGGGATCTGGACAAAGTTCCTCCCCTCGGGGTTCAAGCGGGGGTGGTACGATTTTTTACTGAAGCCATTTCAAAAGGCAGGGCGTGGTTGGAGCAAAATTGTAAAGCTGTGGATGTATATGTGATTAGTAGTATTGCGTAAGTCTTTTAATATTTTAAATATATTGTATACGAGAGAACTGCTTGCGGCTTCGCCTGCTGCCTTGAAAAATACAATTATTTTTTTCGCTGGTACCTAGGTAAAGTACTTGTGGAAAGTGAACAATTTAAATATCTTTTATTGCTGTTTTGAACTACTGTTAAGGGTAGTAAATTAAAATGAAAACTACACTTTTTCGTAATTTAAAGCAGCGATTGAGACCAGTGTGACTGTTATCGCGACCTGTTTCGTTGTTGTGACTTGATTCAATCCCCGCTCGAGGAAATGACATATTTATTTAAGTTAATATTTCCATTTCTTTGCTCTGGTGTCGAGGCATAGTGCGGCGTTGAATTCCGCCACTCAACACGCAATGTCTTCGAAATCGGCGGTAAGTGAGGAACGGAGTGTGTCAGAGCAAGATTTTTCAGTCACACTTTGTGCCTCTGGGCCAAGACCGATGTCATTAATTTAAGTAATTTTAAAATGAGCTACCATGTTCAAACACGTCATATAAGTAAAAACATTTAGAACAAAACATGTAGATACGTATCATATCGTCATTAAATATAAATATATTTAAATATAGATATTACAAAACAATATTATAGTGTTACAGTCTTTTATAAACTATCGTGGCGCAGGTGGTTGTGGGTACCATTTGTACTTGAGTATAATAATTTCTTGAATATTATATTTATGTTCGCATGAGGACCAGGAAGATATGTATGAGGAGGTTGATGACAGTGGACGAGGCGAAAGAGGTATGTAGAGACCGTAGCGTTTGGCGCTCCGTTCTCTCTGACTACTCCGCTAGGGATAAAGCGTGAAGTTAAGTTAAGAGTGTTATGTTGTTGAGTTCCGCTACTCAAAAAGTAATGTCAATATAATACCAAAAAACTAAAAAATAAATAAATAAAAAATACTGACATCATATTCATAATTTGTGTTAATATATTTGTAATACAAACCTTTAGACCGTCATAGCGCAGTGGGACGGCATCTATTTCGGCACACGATATGTCGAAAATTGGGTGAAAAGCAGAGAATATACATCGGCAACCTGGTAAGGTTGACTCTATAGGTTTCCTCTCTCCCTTCTATACGGGAAAATAACGTGAAGCTAACAATATTTATTAATAAAGAAACGTAAATCTTGAAAATGAATGAAGTAACTTAGTTAAGACTACAGATACTTGACTTACTTTGCCTAAAGGTAAAAAATATAATGAGTTATACAAAGACATTCATCTGTCAAAACATCAATTCGCGAATTGTAATATTTACCACACACAAAAATCGAACGGGCGACCTTTAACTACACAATAAGTAACCGCTACGGCATTTTCTTACCTTGAAGAATTCCGATTATCGTGAACATATATATATATATATATATATATGTGTGTGTGTGTATAATATAATAATCTTTTAACTAACATAATACAAGTCAAATGGACGTTAAAACCAGAAAATTACAGGTTGCCATCTCAGCGAGCATTGACACAAAAAATATGTTAAAAAGACGTTCTCAAGTAGGTACCTACTTTGCGGCGTAAATCAAATTAATCTCGAAATTAAGTCGTCAAGGCTTTTAATTTTTTTTTTATTAGTTTCCTTAGTATTTAACCTTGGTGGATGAGCTAATGTGTAAGTACAAAAGTATGTTTAGGAAATGATAACTTTTCTTGTTGTTTTTCACTGTCTTTGATAATCTCGAAATCTTTAAATCTAGATTTTGTTAGAGCGAACTAAACGTGGTAATCTCAGGAACTATTGATTGGATTGATTGTGACTACAGTATGCTATATCGAAATGTATGAAGATTTTTTGTAGTGTGGTAGAAGCTGGGTACAGAGAACGGAGAGGAAACTTTTAAGCTCTCGTCAATCCGTAAATGATAAACTCTATAGTGCCAAGGAATTTAACTTAATTCACATATTGTAGGTACGTAATATCAAAAGCCCGGCGTTGATTTTCGCCATTTGACACACAATGCCTCGAAAAATTTGGCGTAAAGTACGGGGCGTAGTGTCTTAACACTAGTAGTGTCTTAATCTCTGCTGAGGGGACACAGTGATAAGACACTATGGCTGTGTACGGGATACAACGTGAAGTTAATTTTATTTTTATATACATATATATAGGTATATCTTCTCAAATTTTTGTCATCGACCATACATAATTTCCACTAACACAGAACAATGAACGCGAAACTCGCTGGGATAAGAATAAAAAATATATATTATAAGTAACTAAATTCATATTTTCTATACACACATCGCAAATTACGATTTTCTCCTTTACCCTTCGAGAATAACGTTCAAAATAGCATATATCATTTATTTATAATTTTTAGTGAACCCTGTGTTATAATAAAGCGCTTTGACAGTTCACGGTAAGACCGGCAAAACGGTAGGTTGGACAATTTCGATGTCGGGAGATATTGTAGCTAAATCGTTTTTGTCAAATGTCAACTTCTGTGGTCGCCTCCGCTTGGGTTTTTGGGTGAGGGTTGCGCATACGGATGGACCTTTTAAATATTAAATTCAATTTTGCTTTAATTATTTATAAAAAAATGTGTATGAGGCCAGTCGTGGTGCAGGGGCACAAAGTGTAACTGTAAAATCAACTGGTTGTGGGTTCGATCACCGCTCGAGAAGATTTAATATGTATTTAACAAATTATATTTCTATTTCCTCGCTCTGGTGTCCAGGCAAAGCGCGGCGTTGAGTTCGACCTCTCAATATGCAATGCGTTCCACTCCAAGTCGTCAAAATTTGGTGGAAAGTGAGGAGTGGAATGTTTTAATGTTAGGGTGCCTTTGCCTTCTCTGCTGCATAAGGGATACAGAGTGAATCTGGAAAAAAAATGTATTTGAACTTTAAATATGTAACATAAACTCTACGAAACACACAATGTCTTTAATATTGGGGGAAGTGGGGATCGGTACGTTTCCTCTACCAAAACGCAAATGTTCAGACATTATGCCACTGCACCATGACGGTCTCAAATAAAAATTAATTTTAATATTTCTTAATTAATTCATAGACGAATGGAACCCTTTCACCCAAAAGTCAATTATTTACAGCAAAATGAGTTTTGGCGACTCCTTATAGACGCCACACCGGTTGTTTACTCTCTGCTGCGTTTGTTCAAGGACGGGCTCATTTGATAAAAAATTGAAATAAAAAATGATATCGAAATTAACGCTGTGATTGATTTTGCCGCTATTTGGTATTTTCCTAATTAATATTTCAATTTGTATAAAATGATTGTTTTAAAGTAAATTAATATGCAGGAAACGAGAATGTATTGAAATTTCGTATATTTTTTTACTCTCTCATCGGCATTTAGACGTCCAAGCACCTAGAATTGTGCACATTCTTATGTTACATAAACTTACTGTTACATAAAAAAAACTTGACGCAATAGGACTGCGTCTGACTGTAAACGTGATAGATGTAGGTTCGATTCCGACTCAAACGACGGGAAAGTTATTTTCTTTTTCTGTCATAATAACCACATTGAGTCCCACAAATGAGAAGATGAGTTACACTTGGTGCCCCTGTGCCGCGACTGGCCTCAATATTATTTAAAATTAAATAGTTCCAATCAGCTTCACGCTGTATCCCGCACACAGTAGGGTAGGCAGAGGGATTCTAGTGTTAATACAATCCGTTCTCCACTTTCCGCCGAGTTCTGGAGACATTGCGTGTTAAGTGGCAGAATTTAGCGCTGCACTTTGCCTCGACATCAGGGCGAAGAAATAAAAATATAAATGTAAATAAATATTGCATTTCATCGAGTGGAAATCGAACCCACAACCTATCGCGTTTACTTGAGTCACACTTGGCTCCCGCGCCACGACTGGTTTCAATATTATTTAAAAACCTACACAAACCAAAAGCTCAACACAACTTCTGACAAAGGAACCACCATCCTAGAATTAAATTTCTCATAAGTCACATAACAGATTTAAAAGAACTTCAAAGACATTAAAAAAGTGTTTACCATACGTCCACGTGAAGGTCTCAAAAGAAGACGGGAATGTTAATTGGACGGTTCCCTGAAACAATTTGTAAACAAGGGGGGTTCTTTTTAATTTGGCCGCATTTTGATAAAAAAAATTGTACGGCTTAAGATGTAAGTGTGATGTTATTTTTAATTTCCTTTGCGGTGTCTTTTTATTAATATATTAATAGATATTTGTTCTGTGCAATAGATTGTTATTGATTACACAGTTTCCCACTGTATCTCGCATATATGAGGGAGCCTAGAGGGAACCTAGAGTTAAGATACTTCGTTCTCTATTTATTACCGAATTTTTTGGAAAATACACTTTACACTAATTTAAGAGATGTTGTCTATTAGGTATCGAACTGCACCTATCTAACCACACCGGACAAAGATTGAAATAGTAAAAAGTGATTCCATTGTCCAAAAAGAAAATCGAACTCACAACAACCACGTTCACTAAAGCACGTCAAAGCTGCTTCATAATTATCTCAGGATATAGAATAAAAATTGTAATATTTTGTATTAATTTGCAATCATTTGTTAGAAATATTCCCAAAGAAAAATAAATATTTTTACCATACAATAGCAACGATGTCGTAACTTATTAAAGGGAAATGTAGCAGTTTTGTATTTTAAATTGTGTAATTTCTCTATACAAATGTTCATTTACTTTTTCTATGATAAGATTTTTATAGATTCTGTTGGCGTTTCAGTTTTCTAATTGTAAGTAATAAGGCAATCGTGGCGCAGTATAACACGATGCTTGTGGGTTCGATTCTCAAGCAGGTGAATGATTTATTTTTTTACCCGCTCTTGTAGAATTGAATTTGGTTTTCAGTTTCAGAATTCAACACGTAATGCATCAAATTTGGGCAGAAAATGGAGAACAAAAAGTCAGGACACTGTCTACCTTTACTTACCTCATGAAGTATTTATATGTTTATACAGATAATTGTAATTCACTTCGTTGTATGTTTGTGAAACCTAAATTTGTATGTTTTTTTTTTATATTGTCACTGTACGAGTATATGACGTATATGACGGTAAATAAAATATTTTTAATCTAGGAATTATTTTTTTAATATTGAAATAAATCTTAAAAGTAGTTTTAGTTATTAAAAATTTATTTTCATTTCCAAATTACTATAACACCCAATACCTAAGTTCAATACTCATCCCAATCGTAGTCTCATTACAACCAATTTACTATAAATAATCTATAGCAATATTGTGAATATATCTGTGACCCTTTCGTTACTTAAACAAACAGAGCAATGGCTAGCACGTGTAAGTACAAAGTTCGATGTCCGGGCTATATCTGTTCTTCCTGCAGTATAAGGGAGTTATTTTCGATTACGATTACACCTAAGATCACTCTATTGAGAAGCCATACTTTAAAGCGGATTCGAAGATTGACGTATGTACTCGTTGAAGAAGAGATAGATGATTGCTTTTTAGTTATATTTTTGCTGTTGTTACACTTTGTAATAATATGATTTGGTGTATTTAATTATACAATCAAATATTTTTTACTGTCGCAGATTCACATTTTTTCGCATGTCAGAGTAGCAGGAGAAAACCTGGCAAGAAGTCAATGCAGGTACATAAAATTATTTCTATTGATAAAAATAACTAGATTTGTCTATCTAGACTTCGGTCGCAAGGCTTTTATTTACGATCAGCCATTATTAAGCTAAATTTCCTTTTGAAACAGCGGAGAAAAATGTTGACTAAAAAAACTGAACAGTCAATAGTAGCGCAGGGGCACAAAGTGTGGCTGTAAAATCTACTGGTTATCAGTTCGATCTGCACTCGAGGAAATGAAATATTTATTTGCATTTATATTTTTATTTCTTCGCTTTGGTGCCGGAGCAAAGCGCGGCGTTGAGTTCCGCCACTCAACGCAATGCCTTCAAAACTCGGTGGAAAATGGGAAATGGAGTGTCTTAACACTAGGTTCTCTTTGCTTACTCTGCCGTACGCGGGATACAGCGTGAAACTGATTTGATTTTATTTTTTTAAACTTCAGAGTCAACAACCAATTATTCGTATTCCGTAGTCTGTAGTCTGTACTCAGTAATCAGCGATCTGCTGGATCCTTAATCCTTAGTCCTCAGTACTCCGTCCTCAGCCCTCAGCCTCCAGTCTTCAGTACTAGGTCGTTACTACTCAGACCTCACTTTTTAGCCCGCAGCTATTTAAATTTGTTTTTGTACCATTTGGTTCAGGCATTGCTAGAAAAGTAAACGAAGTTGGAAGTATTATATGAATAGTATATCCCATAAATGGGGGTCGAGCCCACAGCCATCGCTTTTGTATTACACAGGCACTATCCTACTGCGTTAAACTACGTATATATATATAGTCATGTATCAATAATTAAGAATATTAAATATGAATTTTATTAAAATTCACGCTGATAAAGCTAGGTCTACACCACGCATGGCTGACTCGACTCGGCCTCACGATAAACTTTACGAGTGGACCACCCAACTGCAATTGCCGTATCGTTAAAATATCTATAACAAGCTATGAGCGGTTTTCGGTAATAACGTACACTCGTTGGAATTGGCCTTATTTTAGGCTATTTTCAGACCAGCCCTAGGAGTCATGGTCATTAGTTATAGATCTATGTGTATCCGAAGAATAAGATCTATAGATTGTTGGAGTTTGACACTTCATACAAATATGGTATAATTGAGAAGAATTTGAATGATTTTATGTATCGACTGGAAGCGATTAGTAAATTATTCCCATATGGACATAATTCGACGTTGAATATTTTTACTGAATACTAAATGATAATTTAAATGGTGAGACTCAAAATTTAACGGAGTGTCTTAACTTGTTCTTTGACATCGTAGCCACACTCCGTTCCCCACTTTTCGCTCAATTTTCAAAATATTGCGTGTCGAGTTTCGAATCGCGAGACTGAGGCTTATTAAGACATTATAAAATTGAAAACTCTCAATTTCGAAAAAAAAATATCTTCAACAATCAGAACGTTGTCTAAGAAAAATACAAAAAACATACACAACTTTAAGTGGTATTAAAGTAATATAATTTTCATTTATCATGAACGTTTATAATAATCTTAAACACCTAATAATTTATCCGCGATAATCGAACGTAAATAACAACCGCAATAAAAGCTATCAAGGAACCGATGAAAAACGAGCTCTTGGCATAAGTTCTGGACGAAAATCTAAATTTGTCATATGTATAATGTCCCGGTTGTTCGAAATCACTGCGTCAACAAACACTATCTTTTGAGATATTTCAGTCCGTCCGTCCGTCGTTCTGTATACATTACGACCTCACAGAGACATCTGACGACAGCCTATCAATCTTTTAATAAATACCAGAACACTAAAACAAAAGTTGCTCTACGGTTCTGCAGTGACAGAAGAACTAATTATATCGAAAGAAGGTATACTTTCGTATGGCATACGCATATTAGCAGCAAAATTATGTCTTGTTATATTATATGTGACTTTAGTACCTATAATACAACATTTTACGATCGACAAAAATAATGTTTTTCACACTTTTTTTTGACACACGTGTTACATTTGGCCCAAGATACATAGTTTTAATGGCTGTTATGACATTATTCGACACGAAAAGTATCATTTTTAATACGAACGACAGCTAAATAGGTGTTGGACGTTATAAATGTTTCGCTTTGACAAAAAGTTAACTGTCGTAATAAAATTTAAACGAGCTGTGTCACAGCGGCGCTGAGCGAAAATAAAAACAACGGATAAGCGCGAGTCGGTCTTGGGCACCGAGATTTCCGTACCAATTTCAGGATAGAAGGTCATCGGAGAGTACAATTTATAAAAGTTGACAAATTTAAGTTTGCGGGCATAAACACTCATTTTATTTGAACTGAAATACAACTATAACTTAGTATTTTTTTTTCATGAAATACCTACTCTACTGTATATTTCTCATTTTTTACTTTATTTTTATTATAAGTTCTCACTTGATGCCAAATTTTATTACTATAAGTCCACGGGAAGTACCCTACAGGTTCTGATCCCCAAATCTTTTCATTGCGTTTCCTTAGAAGTTTGATTTCACAGCTCCAAAAGAGAGTAGTAGGGGTAGTATTTGATATAAATTTCAGCTTGATACCTCCTCGCGTTCCTAAGAAAAAGGGTCTTAGCAAACAGACGGACGGACGGACAGCAAAGTGATCCCACAGGTCCCTTTCGTGGTACGGAACCCTAAAAAGAAAACATAAAACAAAGTCATAATCCGAGAGCCCATTGCTCTTCTTGCTCGCTACCGTCTGCTTGGTTTTTTTAAATAGAAATAAAAACATACGAAGTAGATTACAGCTTTTTATGCGACAGATATGCTGCGAACGCATAAAAAGTATTCAGATTTATGACGACACGGAATTAGAAACATCTCATCATACAATCCTAACATTGTCTTGTATTAAAAAGAACATAAACGTTATATAAATTAATGCGGACGTTAAATTGACGGGAGTATGGCGCAATCAACTTATTTAATGTATTCAAGGCGTACTTATTTTTTATGTGCCAAAAAAATTAAGAATTATCGTGTATTTTCTATTAAGGCACTGCACAAGGTGACTGTAAAACCGACTGGTTTTAAAATCACTCTTCGGGTTCGATCTCCACTCGAGCAGATGAAATATTTACTTAAATTTATGTTTCCGTTTCTTCGCTCTGGTGTCGAGGCAAAGTGCGGTGTTGAGTTCTGCCAATTAACACGCAATGCCTCCAAAATTCGGCAGAAAGTGGGAGACGGAGTGTCTTAACACTAGGTTCACTCTGCCTACCCTGCTGTGTGCGGGATACAGCTTGAAGCTAATTTAATTTATTTTAATTTTCATTTTTTCCTAAGAAATGCACGCTCATCTAATTTTACTGTAATATATTTTGTTTTTTCTGAGAAAAAAAAATCGTAATTGATTTCGTAACCGTCACGTTTACATATAATTAAACGCTGTTTCAAGATCGCCGCAGCGTAAATTAAATTTGATGTAAAATAAATTAAAAAAAACTACTCGAGCAAATATAAAGTGGAAGGAATTTCGGTTAATATTCTCTGTTCTCCATTTTACATATATTTTATGGACATGTGTGTTGAGTGGTGGGCCTCATCATATGGTTTATCTAGTATAGAATGCTAGTTCATAATTTATAGTTTTATTGCTCATTGATATTATTGAAAACAATTATTTACTTTGTAAAGCGACGGTCATAATTTCGAGTCTCAATCAGGGAAATAAATTATTAATATTTTCATGCTCTTGGTATTAAAGCAAAAGCGCGGCGTTGAGTTCCGCCATTCAACACGTAATACCACGAAACATCGGCGTAAAGTAGGGCTTTCTTTACTCTCTGAGTGTCCAAACACAAGGTTCTCTCTGCCTACTCTACTATATGCGGGATACAGGTGAAGCTGAAAAAATAAATCTATCCTTCAAGAATTTTGCCTCAACAACTTAGGTATAACACCGACAGCCACTGCGCTATTTTTGTCAGTTATACATCTAATTTATAGTCCAATAAAGTTTCACTTGTCACTCATCTAGCGATTTATGTTCCGTCCGTCCTAAATGCGATGTCTTCCGCTGACGAGTTTCCTCATGTCAACGTTTACGTTCAAACAATATGCACATAGGCGACAGAGACGACGGTGGACCATTTGTGCCAGTCCATCCGTGACCGACCAACAAATGCAACAAAGGAGTTTGTCTTCTGGAATAACGTAAACAAAGTCTCATTTCCTGAACCTGTCTTCGAATGTTTCAACATCTTGCTATGTCGTAAGTACAATAATATCATCTCAACAATAGGTGCCTTGTGTTTTTAAAATTAGAATTCTTTTTAGAATGTACGGTCAGTGATGGTGGTATGTCAAATGCTGTGGGCGTAGATAGTGCGGCGCCGGCGACGTCGGACGCCACCGCCCGTCCAAACAGTCGATGCGTATCGAGGAAGGATGCTTAGCACTCTCACCTCTAATAATATCCCTGGAACGTGCTGTACTAACAAATAATTTATATCTGGACATGGGTGGTGGGTTTCGTCATTCGTCGTGTATGTTTAGCAAATTAGAACGTGGCTGTCTATTGTGATATTAATTGTTCATTGTGTGGTATGCCCATCAAAATTAGTGCATATCTCCATATTTTTTTTTAATTGTACAGTGTTTGACATTTTTTTTTATTTTATTTTATAGTTTAGTAAATATAAATTTGGTATTATTTTGTCTAAATAGTTCTTTTCCAAAGTTTACGCTTGATGCGAAATAAGGACTTCTCAAACACAAAACCAATCCATTGGGTGAGAGTTGAACCCCACAATCATTACATGAACAACCTCTGCAATCACAACTGCAAAACATAAAAAATATATATCTAACCTAAGCTAGTGCAATGTGTTCAAAATACGGTAACTTGAAACGTAATGAAGTAACGCTATACCATATTTCAGAAGACTACGACAAAAAGTTTGAAACAGTTTAAAAGTTTCGAGGAAAGGGATTGAGGCCAGGTTTGTTTAACACTGCGCCAGGCTAATACAGATGTCACTTGTTGCTGACGAGTTCTAAGAGATCGCGACCGAAATAGATCTTATAGTTATTTTTCTATAATAAATATCAACTTCATAGTATTAAAGGTACCAAAGAAATACAATTACTGACATATTTGTGCATATTTGTGAATACACAAAGTCAGTTAAGTCAGTGTTAGGTCAAAGATACATTTCATAGAAAAACAGTAACTACTCCTAATTTGAATCCATATTTCAAAGATATACAGTTATTTTTATAAAAAAAAAATGTTTCACGCTATATTCCGCACACAGCAGGGTAGGCAGAGGGAACCTAGTGTTAAGAC
>DVQM01001658.1:0-11534 GCA_018231645.1 Heliconius ricini | reverse complement strand
TTGGAATCTATAGTTAAACCCTAAGTAAATACCTGATTCCGACACATTGAGAAAAATATAAATATATAATTTATAGCTATAATAATAAATATTTAAAATTTCCGAGCCCCATCAAAACTGGTAGCGTCGTAATTGACGGGTGGCCCGCGCACCGACTGCACTGTGCACTGTTATTTGGTAGCCGGTGACAGGTCTATACTTGTCGTCTATAATTATTATAAATGGGATGCTATGGCTATATCTTTGTATGGTGTAAGTTGTGCAGACGTCGTGGCTAAATTGGAGTGTTTGCCTGTAAATACGATACTTGTAAGTTCTATGTCCTCTCGGTAGAAAGAATATAGAAGTTATTTATCGATTTCTCGCTCTGGTAGAAAGAATATGGTTCTAATTTTGAACCCTCTACAATATTCTCAATATCTTGAAAACTGGTGTGCAAGTGAATAATGCAGTGTCTTAACACACTTCCGTCTGTCTTTCTTAATAATGTGTCTTAATTTTCCCCACTTACTGGTGGAATGGGTTCAAAGTCGCGCTTTACAAAGAAAATATTAAAAAAATCATTTTCTCGAGTGAGAATTGAACCCACAATCTGTGGCGTTAACAATTAGTCGCTGTACCACTGCACAACGACTACAGAGTAATTTGACTATAACCCTTCTTCCAAGTGGATGGAACTCACATCCACAATGCATTAATTGAAACGATCCACTGCATGACAACAGTAATTTACGCCGATAAGCAGCGATAAACAAAGATTAAACAGCACAGAAATTAAACCCACAAACACCGTTCCATAACTAAGAGATATATACAACATTGGTTCATGTTGTTAAATTAGTTATATCGACAGCACTAAGCTCGGCGACATCAATTAAAGGATTAACAGTGTGATAGCCGCTTAGCGAGCGCAAAGTAGATCAGGCAAATTGAGCGAATGTATTTGCTGGATGTATTATTGTTATAAATTGTTTTATTATTTACTTTGGTCAGGCCACCCGTGGCTCAGCGGCACAAGTGTATGGCTGTAAACGTCACTGGTTGTGAGCTCTTGTGAATTATTTTTCCTTACTATAGTCGGCAGTGCTTCCAGATTCAGAAGGTGGCGAACGCAAGGGTCTTAAGGGGAATGGAGCGTTTTAACACTACATTTCAAGGTTACTTCTGTCTATCACACCTTTTACTGCATTCAGCGTGAAGCTAACAATACATTCACACAAATAGTGAATTCTTTTCATTTCGGATGATGATAATTTGCCCACAAAAATGTGAATACAATAGAAAAACATATAAAATATAAAAATGTTTAATTGACAAAAATGTACGTGTTGATTAGTGAAGCTTGTTACCAGACTAAAAAAATAAAAAAAAAATAATTCCCTGAGTTCAGAAATCGAACCCAGAAGCCCTACTTTTACTAATTGTTTTTATTATTTGTAATAGTAAAAACAAAAACAACATCTAAAGTACAGAATAGTAATAAAATATATCAACGTATAAAATTTTACATTTGTATTATCAAGCCGTAAACAATAACCGCAGCGGGACGGGACACGAGACACAAAACAAGCGAAGCGAAACATCTCCCGCATGAGCGTGAGCGATTTATTGCACGGAGATAGCTTTGAAAGATAATTTAAATATGTCCAGCCGACTTTTAAAGTTTAAAGTTTATCTATGAAACGCAATAAAATGTCGGCTTATGTGAGTCAGCAAAGGACGTGGGTTCAAATTTTGTTTTTTTTTTGCTTTACATTGTATCTCGTATATAGCAGGTTAGCGAAGGGAGCTTAGTGATTAAAGACAAAATGATGACTGGCGGAACTGTATATCTTTTTTTTGCTTGACGCTGTATCTCGCGCAAAGCAGTTCCTGGTGGGAACCTGGGAATCCAGTGTTAAGACATTTAATTCCTCCACGAGTTCTGGAGACATTGCTTTTTGATTGTTGAACTCAACGCCTCGCGTTTGCCTTGTTACTAGAGCTGGGAAATGAAAATGTTAAATATTTAATTTCCTCGAGGGGAATCGAACCTACAAGCTATCGTTTACAGTTTATAGTCGCACGCCTATGCACCTCCGCTACAACTGGCCTCAATATTGTATACATCCAAATTAAATGTTCATATTAATATGTTTACAGTTAAAAGCCTCTTAATTCTCAACGGGTTAAGTGCTCCAAAGTTAAGCTAGAGCTCGTAAAATCTGCCTCAAAATAAACCCTAATTCATTCAGAACGTTTATGTTTTAGTAAATTTATTAAGAAACAGCCCTAACATTTCACTAGGACACAATTCAGTTTGTCCTCTCTAAGGCGATTTATTCTCATAACAACTATATATAAATAGCTGGCGTGAATTTATGTGCAATGAATATTTAAATAAATGAATACGAGGCCAGTCGTGGCGCCGGGACTGGCGGGTTCGTTTCCTACTCAAGATATTTTCATGTCTTAGCTCTGGTAATGAATGCATCTAGAGTTTGGAGGAAACTGGGAAACGCAAGTTTCTTCATGGAAACAGAATGTTTTATCACTAAGTTCTGAAGGTCAATCTGGTTACCTTGCTAAGTGATCCCTCACACACACACGCGTTTCACCTTACATCGTGAAGGTGAAAAAAACTTTTTTTCAAGCCACCAATGCCATGCCAACCATGTCGCAATGTCGCCTTTGACCGTTGGCTACATCCTCACTTTGGTATGGATTATTTTCATTTTCCCTTTCCATTTCCATTTCAATTTAAAATAAATTTTATATTGATTTCAATATATTTTACATTTCATTAATTTTCACGATATCTGTTCAGAACAAAATATTTGTATTTGTTTCATTTAACAAATAATATATGTATTTGTCATCAAAGCTGATGGAACACGGGATTGCAAGAATTTCTACAGACAGACAGAAATATGTTTTTTTTTGCACATCAATTAGCTTTAAACGAGTACAAAATAAGAATCATATTCGCGTATACTTACGATATCAATTATTGCCTCTCGATGTTACCATGGTTACGTCACGATCGGACTACCAAAATGTCTGTGGACCTGTTACCACCTTTATTAACTTGTAATAAAGTTTAGATTCGCGTGAATTTAAAGTATGGGATAATTTAGCAAAAAGCATAGAGTGGACATTGCATTCAACTGTTTGCAACAAATCGAAGGGGACTTAAGTACTATTAGAAACGTCTGCGAGAGTTAAATTGCGTTTTTTTTACCACTCAAGTATAGTAAGTATGTATTATGTGTATAGGCAAATGATTGTCGTCTGGTCGTCTTGGAAATAAAATATTCTGGATGCCTAAGGAAAATGGTGTCTTTTTATTAAATTTTTTAGCTTCATGCTGTATCTGGATGGTAGGAAGCCATCCAGATACGGCATGAAGCTAAAAAAGAGCCTGGGAGAAATAAAGTGCTCAAACAATTCACTCCTCATTAAGACACTCCGTTGCCAACCTGATTTTTAAATTTTTGTTCACTCTAATCTTAAAATGGGCTTAATCAATTTAAATGCAGTTTAAACTATTGAATTCTGGGAAGCTTCTTTAAACATACAGGGTATTATTAGTCGGTTCATAAATAAAAAAAAGTTGATTACTTAGTTCAATAAATTTGCTAAATTGCTATAACTTTTATTTTATAAAACTGTAACATTAAATTGACAGAATTGTTATCTTTTAATTTGTATTATGATAAAAAATAAAAAGATTTTAAGATTTTGGATCGATATCAGAGTTTTCGCGGTCAAAACTGCGCATGCCGTGCGCACGCTCTTACCGTCTACCTAAATACTGTATTAAATATGGTATTTTTTTTCTTTAAATATATGTACTTAACACACTTAAATAACACGGAGGCAGCTATTAAAATATAAGAGGCTTCTTTTCATCCATTTTTAATTCATTAAACATATATCGTTTAGCAATTATACATATATCACCAGTAAACATAGCTACCATCGAGCTGTCTGATGATGAAGCTTGAAGTTGGAACATGAATTTCTGAGGAAGTCTATTAGATCTTAGACTTGTTATATTAATCTTGACAACTTATGACTTTATGTTGGACTTTGGAAAATGGCTGATGGAACCTTAAACTATCAACCATTTAGCAAATAAACAATTATAGTAAATTCCGTTCAGAAAAAACAATTGATTCCAATGTTAATGTAGGCATAATTTTCTTCGTTTTTTATTTCCATTTTCACAACAAACTGGATTTTGTACCCAAATTATTTGAAAAGTATCTCTTTTTAATTAGTGAAGGGACGGAAAAAAGCGAAGTCACCACCAAATCGCGATTTGGTAGATACGAGTTTAATTAAATTTGTTTGTGCCTAAAAAGTACAGGAGTTTCGACAAATTGGACAATTGTTAGCGTTTTAACAATTTAGTTACAGCGTGTTGAAATTTTGATGATATTTTTTTTTGCTTCACGCTACATCTCATATATTGTGAAGGGCGAGATAAAGGAACCTAATATAAAGACACTGTTCCCTAATTACTGTCCAATACATTGATATAATTACTGTCTGTCTCGATATTTTTAAATAAAAATTTAGCATAAAACCATTTAATTATTTAACATTTCCACACAATATTTCTTGTTAACTTTCAGAGTGGCCGAAGTCATCATCATAAATAATTATTCCCTAAATACGAAACGAACCTACGTTTATCGCCTTTAAAATTTCAGATACACTACGCTATTATCCTCAAACAAAACTGGCGTCGAAAATACAAGGAATTATTAAATAAGCGTATCCGTCCAAATAACACAAATAAGTAATTCGATACCCGTCTGACCATCCATCGACCTTAATATTCCAATAGAGTTTAATGAACGAAAACATTCAATAAACTCACCAATTACTTAAATAAATCGTGGGTACGGCTGAAGCAATTTTTTTTAATTATATAAATTGGTAAATATTTTCTCATGTCGGCAGTGGAGAAGATAAAGAGGATGAATGATAGTTTTTAAGGTTGGCTGCCAAAGGGTAAGATTAATTACTAAGATTTCACTGTCTCTCTGTCCGTCTGTCACCAGGCCTTTTCTCATGAAATTGAAATATTTTATATTTCTGTGCTTCAGTGAGAATCGAACCCACAATCTGTCGCATTTACAGCCCTTACACGCTTGTAACCCTGCGTTACGACTGGATCTTGATAGTATTATTAATAAGGTATGTATGAACATAAGGTATGTGTGTGTGTATATATACATAATATATATTATGTTATAGCTTAACGTTTTTTCTTTGACAAAGAAAGATAGGTTAGGAGCATGGACTTCCGCAATGTCTCCAAAATTGGAGACACTGTGGAACTCAACGCCATCCCTCTACCAGAGCAGGAGAATGAAAAAACCAAATTTATCGAATGTGAGTATGAATTTCCGACCATGGCATTAACAATCACGCCACGACGACCACGAGTCCCATTTTAAGAAAGGTTACTTTAATTAAAAGTTAAATTTGCGATATCATCCTTAAATCCATACACTATATAATTTCATACACAAATCTGTTTCGGAAATGATATTTCCGAAACAGATTTGTGTATAAAATTTCAATGGTTTCCTTTTAACTTTATAGCTATGTACGTCTTTACGTCTGTTGCCAATTAGTAAGAAACTTGACTAATGTGCACGACGCACGGTGATTTAGTATGAGACGGTTATTAGAGAAATTATACTTAGCATTTAATGGTAGTACTAATAAAATAGTTAAGAAAAATACCTCATAGGTGCCATAGTGCAATGTAATGGAATATAGTATGAGTACAAACGTATCAGATGTGCATTCGATAGCCATTTGGGATATGTTTTCATTTAAATCACTTGTTATATTTGGTGACTCCACAGTGCAGGGACACAAGCGTGCGGCTATAATTCTTCAAAGATTGAGCGTAAAGAGTGCTATGTCATAAAAGACCTGAAAATTTGTCAAAATTGCAATCAATCAAAAGTCAGACTATACACGTACGACGGTTGTGGGATGAATAACCCTTCGGGGTAATATGTATATTTTTGCGGCATTGACGTTGGGCTAACACGCAATGTTTAAATTTCAGTACGATCTTTCACTCATATTGAACTTAATTAAAATTAAATTTAATTAACCAGTGATGTACGTGCGGTGAAACAATTTTTAACTAGGTACCCTACTACTTTTCCACAACAATCACTTGAGTACCAAAATATTAAATTCAGAAAATACCAAAACTAACATTTTCTGTAAAACGCAGGAATTTCTCAATTTTAGATTTATATTTGTAACACACCGTAGTGCATGCAACGTTTGATTTGACTAATGATTGTGTCACTTATTGCGGCCCACGGATACGGACGTTCGTTCAGTACGTCTTAATAAATGTTTGTCGCTGGAATGTTCTTAGTATTACATCTGAAGTAATATTAAATATTTTAGGGAATATTTGTTTTTACGTTTCACGCTGTATTTCTTTTATAGCAGGGTAGGTAGAGGGAACCTGGGAAAATTTCCGTTT
Source organism: Heliconius ricini (assembly GCA_018231645.1). Lineage (NCBI taxonomy): Eukaryota > Metazoa > Arthropoda > Insecta > Lepidoptera > Nymphalidae > Heliconius > Heliconius ricini. The sequence continues at coordinate 5,023 of DVQM01001658.1, read as the reverse complement.
CCCACTGTCCACCGAATTCATGAGGCATTGTGTTTATGAGTGTCGGAGCTCAACGCCGCTTGTCGCGTTACCGAAGCGAGCAAATTAAAATATTATATTGTTTTTCCACCGAGTGAGAACCAAATCCACAACCGTCATTTTTACTATTGCATCCTTGTTCTCCTGCTCCACTGGCTCTAATATGAAATAAATAATATTTCAAAATAAAAATTGAGGTCGATGTGACGGAATGAATTAGCGTCTGAACGTAAATATAATGGTTGTGGGTTCAATATGCTTTTGGGGTAATGGATTATTTTTTAAATAATATGTAATATGGCAAAAAAAAAATAAACAGAATAAAAAACGTACGAAATATTTTATCGGTAATGCAAATGCATGATACGAGCAAGAGCGAGAAAAAAGGAAGCAAAACAAGAAGCAGTCCCATCATAGATTATATTTGATCACCATGTTAGCATTTCACATGTACAAGCAGATTCGACAGTTTCGACAAGAATTGACAAGAACTGCGTTTTACTTTGCATTAACTACAAGTGACGAGATGTTAAGTTTGTTGAGTGTTTCCATTGTACCATACGATATTATATGAAATCGCATTATTCTATTATAGAAAAAATTGTGTATCTCTGACAATTTTTTATTATTCTAATCATTGTTATTAACGCAAGGGAGGATTTGGCCAAGGATAGACGAGAGAGCCGAGTAAAAGTTAATGTTGAGAAAATGGCGTACGTAATAAGTATAGCTTGGAAGTCGGTTTGGGTTTTATTTTACATATGATATTTTAAATCGCACATAAACTCGTTTTCGATATTTAGATTTTTTTTTACATTCTGTTGGTTTAGTCAATTTTGCATCAAGTCTTATAATTTTTAGTGTCGTTCCTAAAATTCGTTAAATATTTTTCACTTACAGCTCACGATTACATTTTTATTTTACCACTCACAGCTTTGCCTGTATACCAATTATAATACTTTTATTATGCTGCATTTGCCAACAGATTGATACATTCAATCATGAACACTACGTGGCTGTTTGATAGGACGTTATCGGCGGCAAGGGTGCTCCCCGTGGGACTCAAGTCTAGGCTTGCGGCCCTAAACAAGATGTTCGTTTTAATTTTACATGTTCTTGAAAACTATAGCTCTAAATTACATGCTATAACAGCCGAAAATTGCCTACATTAAATTTCCTTGTTGATGACATAATTTTTAATATACATGTGAAATAAAAATCGATGAAACATCATCATACAATTTTCCAATATTTTTTGTCATATAATGCCTTATTGTTGCGGTTTTTTTAACTAGAAAAATCGAATATTTTTATTATACAACGTACTGACATATAATTAACTATTTATACCGCGCACGCGCTTACAGCAATTCGATGGCGTTCCTTTTTATTATTATTTAGTTATTTAAGGCTAACTAAGACGTACAATGTAATGTTATATAAGCCTATAGTACTCTGAATAATGCTGCGTTCGTGTAAAACAAAGAGAAAGTACATCGGACTAGTAGATCCATATTATATATTATATTAGTATACATAATAGTGGGGGCGGGTCAAGATAGCAAATAAAAAATAAAACTATTTATATTAAATCAAAACTTCTTTCACTTAATATAAGTATATAAATTAAATTTTAAAATATAATAAATAAGAGTATCATAGCCTCGTGGAGAAATTAAACTCTCTAGTTACCGATTCACTTTTTACTTGAAGAAACAAAAAATAACGAGATGTAAAAAATCAACGACACAACCAATAAAATTGACGCCCGAATGCAATGTAAACAGTTCTTAGATTACAAAATACAAATTTATATATTTATTATTATTATTATCAAAATTGACTCTTATTGCTTTTACAATAGAACTCATTATGCAGTAAAAATAAAATAGTAAAGGCAGTGATATGATAACGGATGCCGAGATGTCGGTGTTTGTTTTTGTTTTTATTAGATGTTGGCATAGTGTTGTTTAAGTTTTACAGTTGCTGTGTAGGCTTCTACGGTTTAGCTTTGCTACTTGAACTAATAAAGTTGTAAAATCAACTGTGAGGCCGACTCGACGCAGGGGTACAAGCGTGCGATTGTTAACGAGACGGCTGAGAGTTTGATTCCCACTCGGGGAAGAGAAGGAAAATATTTAATATTTTAATTTTCTCAGTCTGGTAATGATGCAATGAGCGGTGAGTCCCGCCACTCAACATTTAATACTTTAATTAATACATTCAAAATTGGATGAAAAATGGAAAACTTAAGTATCTTAACGGGAACGGAGTGTCTTAACACTAGGTTCCCAGTTTCCATCCGCCTACCCTGCTATGTGCGGAATACAGCGTAAACCTAAAAAAAACATATACATAAGACAATATAACCAAAACCAAACATAATTTAAAAAACATTATTTTTCAATGTAAACTACGTCTAAAAAATACTAAGAGATGCTTTCTTACAATATAGGTAAGGGACCCCTCAATTTATTTATCGAGTTACATCAAAGTCATCATGCTTAATAATGCATCGCTTTATTGCAAAATTCCTTCCTAAAAACATTGCAGAGTTTGTTCTGTATGGGGGCAAGCAATTTCCTTAGAAAAATAGAGGGATTCAAAGAAATGGTAGAAGGGATCTGTTATTTTGTTTTATTTAGACAGTTTGTTTATCATAAATGTTGTATAGAAAAATGTTTAAAGTAAATGAATATTTGATTTGGATTTTAAGGCAAAAATTGTTAAAGTAATATTGCACACAGTAATATCAGTTTTTAATTTAGTTAAATGAGACAACTGTCCATCGCGTTACCGGACGAAGAGACGAGAGACAGAGAACTTGTGCACCAACTTAAGTTGTTAAGTCTTTACAGGATTGTTCGAGCCACATACAAACGAAAATACCTATTTCTATATAGAAAGAAAAAGATCACTCCTAAGGCAATAACCGACACTTATCATTAAGGGTTGTAAAGCTCTCTATCTATATCTATATATTACACTCTGACCGTTGGAAACCTTTTTATTAACCCTTTGTAATTCTTCTTTCTACCGTCCTTTGAGGTAAGGCTTAATTTGGGGATTTCTTCTTTGAGTGCTTATGTATGAACGTAAGTATGTGTACCTATGTTTAATTCGTTGGTTATTAATTTGTCTACAATCTCCATATATGATTAGTTTTAAAATAAACGCTATCGTTTAGTGCCATCCATGAAACGGTGGTACAGCGCGGCGTTAAGTTTCGTCACGCAATGCGCAATGTTTAGAAAAAATTGCGTTAAATGGTTGGTATATGTGACGATGTATCCTAACACTAGATTCCCACCGACCTTGGAGAGGGGACCCTGGGGGTCGACATCCCTACCATGCATCAAGTCATAAAAAAAACATAATTTAGATTTTTGTAATATCATTGTGCTCCTGTATATGAAATTCGAGCCTACAACCATTTCGTCTAGTCGAATATGACAACTGCGCCACACTCTCGATAATGATGCGTTTTTTTTTTATTTCAATAAAAAACAGAGCTCTGTCACATATTTTTTGTGCTTGTATTAAAAAATATATATTTATATTTTTTTATTCAGTAACAAAAAAAACAGAGCTTTGTCACATATTTTGTGTGCTTGTATTTAAAAATATATATTTATATTTTTTTATTCAGTAACAGTAACTTATACGAAAATATGTTATTAAAAAAAAGCAAAAAAAATAACATTTACGACCACTTGATAACACTATTTGATAAAGACATTAGTAATATAAACATTTATTTATTATAAATAATAATACATTGCAAAAAATGCCGCCCGAACAGGGACTTGAACCCTGGACCCTTGGATTAAAAGTCCAATGCTCTACCGACTGAGCTATCCGGGCTATACCGAGTACAGTGAAATAACATAACAAAAATCTTTTCCATATGAAACAGTATTTACATTCAAATTTTATTATTTTTAGTTATATTTTCTTTTCCTTAGTGTTAATATATTCCGTTTCCTGCAGATTTTATGTAAAGAGCGACGGTCATCACCGCTGCGCTTTGTCTATTAGAGCTATCTACCAATTTTTTTATTACATTTGCAATATAAGCGTGTAGGTAATAATAGTAGTCTAGTGTCATGTCAATGTCATACTCAATGTCATACTCTCTATGGTATTCACTGCCATCTACTGTAATAAAATAGGGTAAAAAAAAATTAAAATGTTTTCGTTTCCCCGGTCTGGATAAACGGAGTGCGGTGCGGCGTTAAGTTTCTTCACTAAAACATGGCCTCAAATAATTCATCGAAAACTTTACCTAATACAGAAATATTTGAGATTATAATAAATTTTATTCCTCTACGTTATTTATAAATTAAACATTTCTTTAAATACACATCTAGATATCGCTATCGCTATACATATTTTTATGACAATCATAAACACGGAATAGGCGGTGTTCGTTCAGATTTGTTTGGATCACATCCAAAACATATTTTCAGAGCACAACATGTGTAGAAACTTAAAAGAATTTACACAATTTAAGTATCCAAAGCCTTCTAAACTAAAGCTCAAATTGGTTTGAAATATTTTTCACTTTGTAATACTTCTTGCTATTAGTAAATGAAAGGCGGGTGGTACTAAATAAATAATATACGACGCACAGGAAATACTTTACATATAGAATTGAGACGTTTGTCTTTACTTCCTTCTTCGTGTATCTTCTATATTTTGCAATACAATGTAGTGATACGTCACTCTGTTCTCTTTTTTTGTCACTTTTAAGATATGATGTGAACTTTCAAAATATTAGTTTTTTGTTTCATGCTTTATTCGTAGCGGGCTAGCTAGAGAGAACGGAGCGCCAAACGATACGGTCTCATATCTCTTTCGCACATATGAAAATATATATATATGTCCTCCGGGGGAGATGTAGGATAATCATATATTTTTTTATATATTATATATAGCACTTAAAATTATATATTAGAACAGGTGAATGAAGTGGTATATTTGGGAAGTATGTTCAGTAGAGATG
>DVQM01001657.1:0-11535 GCA_018231645.1 Heliconius ricini | reverse complement strand
TATATATATATATATTGCTTATATCACATTATTGGTAACCAGTAAATTAATATTCACTAAACAAGAGTAAGTTATTCTAAATTGCTTAGATTTAACGCAGTAGATCTGTTCGAATGTTAACTAAATAAGACGTTTAAGCAATATCTTATATCGGACACGGCGTGGTTGGCTAATGTTTTGGTAGTTAGATTGTTATCGATTAAATTACAAATGATTGACACAAAAATAAAACCGGCGTTGAGTTCCGTCACTCAACATGCAATGCCTCGAAAATATTGGCGGAAAGTGGGGAACCGAGTGTCTTAACACTAAACTCCTGGAAGGTTCTGCCTATCCCGCTGTGCGCGGGATACAGCGTGAAGCTGATGTTTGATATAAAAATATTATTAAGTTTAGGAAAGGACTAGATATGTTACCCTATATTTACTATCTATTATGTAGTAAGATTAAAAAGAGCCGACTCATTCTCTTCTAAGCTCATCTTCTTGTCTTGTCTTTAACTATTGTTTATTAATATGAAAGTGGAAAGAAAAAGAATAAAACAATGAAATCACTGCCTTACCCACTGTAAAGCGAGAAATAACACATTTTTCGTTTTAGTCTTTATAAAAAGATACTTTTCTGTTTTACTTTTATTTACTCTTTTGAGTTGAATAATTATGATGTTATCTATACGATTCAATATGTGGAAACGCTCAGTTAATTTATAATGCCAATAAAAGCTTGAAGATAAAATACTAATTAAAAACTTAGTTGAATTAGAGCAACTACGTACCTATTTCATTTTTATTCTCATTGCCTACATAAGTAATGACGACACACGAAGATGATAACATCGCGTAATATATTTTTTCTTTTTACTTTTTTTTGTGTTTGATTAAGTACTGTAGTTATGTATAGATATAGGTATACAGTATAATTTTAATAATTTATCTATAGTTAACGTAAAGTTTCGTCGGAACTTCCTTCGGGGAATGGCCTACCTGCGGTAGTGTTTCCGGGTTTAATATGACACGGGTACCTTAAAAAAACGTCGGCGACGTACCTGTAGCTCTTCTGACCTTACAAGGGTTATTGGGCGCTGGTGTTCACTCACCATCACTGGACTCATACGCTCGTTTGCCTTGTCTTTTCCATAAAAAAATAAAAAAATTCTTGTAGAATAGTAATAGTAATATATTTTTTGGAACTGTATCAATACTTCGTATATCGTTGAGAATATCGTTATATATCGTTATAACGAGTTTATCAAAATTATTTAAAGGTCTAACCAGGTTTTTGGCAGTACGTACGTAACCACTGTCTACTCTTACGCAGAATATGAAGTGATGGATGAACGCGGTCGCTGTTTTACATACAATGGCCAAAATAATAAAAGGTACAACAAATGCCAGGTTTCCACAGACGTTAATTAAAACTGCTACGGTTTACGGCGTTTTGTAAAATCCCAATTTATGCGGGAAGCGTTTAGAACGTCTGACAGTGTTATCTATACCTCTCAATTATGAAAATAATAAACGCTCTAATTTCGACGTTCGTTTATTATATTAGTATGTAATTTTTATTCCGCGTCACGCATAGTATAGCAAGGTAGGCAGAGGGAACCTAGTGTTAAAATATTCCTCACTTTCGCAGCGAAACTTAACGCCGCGCTTTTTTCCTTGGTACCAGAGAGAAAAAATGAAAAAATTAATACGTCACAATTCATTCAGTACATAAAATTAAATAATAAATCGTTCCTTTATTTATTTTCATTGTGTTTTGAAACAATGTAAATAAGCTGTAATAATCTATACTTATAATAAAATTGTAATTGCTTGGTATCAGTAATGTACATGGAAAATATATCAGGAAAACGATTAAAAGTAGTATTCATTGATGTAATAGGTGAATGTAAAACAATTACTTTTATTTTTTTGTCTGTTTGTCTGTGCGTTTGTTTACTCTAATTTCACAAACTACATACTCCACTGATTTAAATGCGGTTTTCACTATTTAGGCGGGGTATTTGAGAGGACAGAGTCCTCTCTGACTACCTTGCTAGGGACACATCGTGAAGCTAAGTTAAGTTAGTTACTAAGCTTCACTTAAGGAGGTGATTTCAACATTCCCGTGTTTATTTTAAGTAACACAATAGCTAAATATAAATAGACGATTTCTAATTTATTACGTCTGTCTTTCTGTTCTCCCAGGGTAAACTGCGGACCACCTGATCCGATTATTATGGGACAATCAAGATCGAGGGTGTTGTGGAACAACAAAAAAAATTCTATCCCCGATTTTTTGTAGAATCAGAATTGGTATGGGAAAATCTTTGTTTGCAAGATGTCAAATAACTATACATTTTTCTATTAAATACGATAAATTTACCAAGCAAAGTCAAATAAATTTCGAAAAGACGATTACAAACAAATTACGATTTATTTAGTGCATAACCGTATTATACAGATAACGGACAAGGCCGCGACGGGGCCGCTAATATAAGCGTATATTTTTATTTTTCACACTTACACGTACCTAGTTTTTTTTACCTAGTGACATTTTTACCGACCAAAATATGTCACAAATTTCTCCAGGGCGTTTGTATAGATATCTAAGTTTATTCGGAACTACTGTATCGCAGTAACACAGACAGTGTCGGTGAGAGTATGAGATAGTGGTGGGTTCAATTCTTAGAGAAGTGATTATATTTCTATTATTATCATCTAAAGCACAGCGAAAGATTCCACCATAAAACACCAAATTTATCAAATTGGACTGGCTACGCACAAGGATCACTCTGCCTAACTGCTATGTACAAAAGATACTTCTAATTAAGAATACTATCCTTTAGCTTATCCTTAAACTATATCACAAAATAGTAATATTCGTCGTCGTACTTCACATTAATATAGAACTGTTTTGTGCACGAAGCCCAAGTACTTGAAAAGATTCCACGTGTGTTCGCAAACAAGCGATATAGCAGCGCGTTAAAATTGTTGAAGCAACATTATATGCGTTATTGAGACTCGAATTTGTGCGCGATTCAGCGTTTTTCCCGTCCGATATCGAAGTATAATTATAGGCAGAACAGCGATTAACATCTGTCGACTATTAAATAAACTCAGATAATATGGGTTCAATTGTGAGTAATTATTCTTATCCGTCGGATGTTCTCAAAGAGCTGCCTGCCTGCCTGCCTGCCTGCCTCGTCCCGACGTGTGCTCCAGCATAATTTTCTCATGATTCGCAATCAAATCAAACCCTGCCTTACCCTTTTATTAAGAAGTCACACTGACTTGACTGCCTAATGTGCCTATCAGATATCTACTTGTAACCTTGTATAATTGCTCGTGTAACAAATTACAGTATTCTTATTATTAACTATTCTTTATAGGTATAAAGTATTGAAAAAATATTCTAAATGGTCCAAATTATGTTGTTGCAGAGGGAATGTTCCCACGTTGCCAATTAGATTCCGTTACCATTAAGAAATTACCGCTCCTTACTTTCCACCGAATTCTGCGATTGATTTGAGCGGCGGAACTCAACGCCGAATGCGCCAAATTGTATATATTAAATATTTTAAAAATAAAAAAAAGGATTAATTATGGTAGTAGGTATTATACATTTATACATTAGACAATGTTTAAGTTTTATATAAATAATATTACGTTACATGAATCTGTTTAAAATATCCCTGAAAGAGCATTGAAAAATTTGCTAAATCCGATTAGTCTGATCGACGTATCGTTAAGTAATAAAAGCAGTTTCAGAGATTTAAACATAATGACTTTTTGCCTGTTATCGTAGCGTACTTATTCGTATAATATTTAAAGTAAAAACTCACGAATTAACTACTCATATATACTGATCTATTCATAGATACTGATATATCACGAAAAAACAATAACAAAATTAAAAAGGGAAGCCATGGTAAAGAGCTACGTAAGCGATCAAAACAGCCGCTCCGACTCTGAGAGCTGTAGCAAAAACCAATGTTGCTGACATAACGATTATAATATATTAGTTCGTCTTTAATTGCATCGATATAATTACGTCGGTAACCGCGTATACGTGACGATATCCCGGGCGCTCCCGTCCCCTCCTCCCTCCTCCTCCCACGCCGCGCCTCGTTGATATTAAGAGAAATAACTCGGACTAACAGATCGAATGTTTTGCGATAATGAGCGGCGGCTAAGATCGAAGCATCATTAGGAAGCTGTAACTGACGAGAGGCACCTTAAGTTATCTTGCCAGTAGTATGCAGGAAATATACCAGATTAATATGTATTTATACACTATTTAGCTATAAATCAATGTTTTTTTTATTATTTTCTTTTACGTTAATTAATTTGACTGACTGAAAAGTAGATTATTTCATACTATATTCAATATTTATTAACGATCCTGCTGTTATAGCATTACTTTTGTAAATGCTTCACATTTATTATATGTTAAAGGTCCACCTTTTAACGAGATTAGTAGACGTAGTGAGGAAAAGGGATAATTTCCTAATGGTTCAACGAGGTGATAGTTAAACAGCGTGGGAATCCAGCCGATACTTGTGATGTCTCGTGTTTAATTGTAACTGTTGCTCACACAGCACCATCAAGCTATCAGTGTGAAAAAGCGAGCGCATGAACCTATTTTTCGAACTTGCATTCGAAATAATTAAAACAAGAGAAACAAAGACCTACTTATAAGATTTAATTGCATTAAAAAGTCCATTTAAACCAGTACTCGAATAATAGAAAAAGAATATCAACATTGAACTCAGCAACAAGGATAAAAATTATGAATTAATTCAGATAGGGCGGCACCTCTCAGACGCGCGACATACTTCGTCCAGATAAGGGAAAAGCGTCGCTGGCTTATAAATGACTCTTTATTAAACGTGAAAGCAGCGACGTCGGCTAATGGGCCGATCATGCGCTACCATTAAACATTATTTAATATTCAAAAGCGACCGACGATAAATCACGATCGCCCGCCATGCTTCTTTGACTATACGAGTAGGTACTGCACTTTTGACCAAATATTTCTCTTAATTTGTTAAGTAAATGTAGGTATTATCCTTAAACAGAATGCGTTTCTTGCTAATATTCATAAAAGAATTGATGATAATATTATTATTTCTTTATGTAAAACAAAGAACCTCGAGAATGAGATATAACGTTTGTTTCAAAGTTTATGTACTTATGCCCCATTACAATATTTTTTTTATTTCACTTGATTATAATTTAAAATAGTCAGCTGGTATTTTTGTACCTATATATTTTTTTTAATTTTTAATATTTTTTTAATAATTGTAATTATATATAAGATTTTGGACCTGTGAAAAGAAAGAAAAAAAGCTTAGGATTTCATAATTTAAATAAAGAGAAACGTGCGTTGTATTATAATTTGTACATAAAGAATATAAACCCTTTATGTATCTATTTTTAATTCTTTCAGTCTAATTTTATCACAATAGAAGAAGAGCACACAGAAAATCGTTCGATATAGGATATTATTGTTATCGTCATTATAATTTCCTATATCGATGGTGATATCGAGGGTAGGGGAGGTTGGGGTTTCGTACCTCATAAAAATCTGAACTTTTAGGAATACTTTGTTGATTTGCATCTATCAAGACAATTTTTCTCAAGATTGCGTGAAGGTCAAAAGATCAAGCTGAAATTAATATCCACGTCAACAGTGTCTTGGAGCATATAAAAAGTTAAGCTTTTAAGTCGTAATCAAAGATACTTGTGTTTATGCGGCGTTTTTTCTTTTTTTCTATATGAATTTGAAATTAGGCTAGAAGTGAAAACTTACAGTACAAATAAAGAAAAATAATTCATAAGACGGAAATTTATATGTACACCATTCACTATGTCTCATTATGTTTTTATTTCTGTATAAAATTTTGGAAGACAATATGTTGTTTATCTTTTTTAACGTTTAATTTATTTTAATTAAAAAACTATGTCGGTCTTGGCCACCATAATCAATATATATACAAGAAAAGAGATATAATTTAAACGTATTAAAAAAAGAAAAATCTTAAAACGTACGACGATAAAACAAAGCAAATGGAATAAATTATTCATACGTTTATTATTTGTTAATTTTATTGATAGCCGTAGCCATATTTTCTGTAGAGTATTTCGATATATGGCGGTTGTATTCTATAACATAATACTGTTTGATGCGGGAGATATCACTTCGGGAGACGGCATCGCTTCGATAATTTTCCCGAGGTTGTTGGACTACTATATTTAATAGTGTCATCCATTTGCGTCTTAGTAAAATGCTGTTTAAATTTAATTATAATGTGTCTATAAATGTAAACTAGAAGCCATCGTGGCGCAAGAGGACAATGTCCGAATGTACACGATATAGGGTTTATTATTATTTGGGTTTGATTCTCACTTCGGTGACTATATTTTATTATCATTTCCCCTTTCTATTAAAACAAAATGCGGCGTTGTGTTATGCTATGCCATACTATATATTAAAAATAAGAAAAGAACGGAATATTTTAATATTTTTAAAGTGTTATTTCACACTTGGGAAAGAAAAATACTTATTGAGAATGCATATAAAAATTTTAACGTAGCTGGACTCGAACCCACGCCTCCTAGAAACCGACCAGGCGCGGGTTCGAGTCCCGCTAAGTTAAAATTTTTATACGTTTTCTAAATAACAGATTTTTTTATATACGAGTATATATACCCTACTATATACGTGATATGACTGTGAAAAAAGAACAAGCTACAATGAAAATATAAATATATATAACCTTCGTATTAAAGATTTTTATTTTCTTAAGTGGGGAAATTAGTTAGCCTTGCTATACCATATAGGTATCAAACTCATAATCGTCGCGTTTTCGAACCAAACCTCTAAATGCCCCTAAAAACTTTAAAATACGTTATTGAACCTTTTAAGCTTCATTTTCATGTTTAACTAATGAAAAAAATGTTATTGGTTTAGTTGAGTAATAAAATTAAAATATAGAAATTATGATATAAATAATATCATAATTTCTATAGATAGATTTTTCACGAAATGCGTACCACTCAAAGTTGGATCGGTAGTTTATTAAAATAAATAATGTATTTATTTCCTGTCCCTTAAATTATTTCCAATTGGCAAATGAGAAATGGAGTGCCATAACACTAAGTTCCCTCTGCCTACCCTGCTGTGTGCGGGACACAGCGTGAAGCTTTAAATTCAAGTGAATTTATTGGAGACAATTAATATTAAGTGTCAAAACATTAAAATTCTTATTTTAGCTATGTTTGAGTATGCTAACAACCTAATAATGAACTTTGGTACTTGATTATCTTTTTTTTTTGATAATATTGTCAATTGTTAATAAAAAAACAATCATCCAGTTCACTCATAGCCAGTAGCCAGTAATCACCAATAGCCAGTATCACAAACAGCCAATACGTATACGAATTGACATCAGATTTTTTTGTAACAAATGGCAAAACAATAATTCGTACCCTTGCGATTGAGCTAATAACAATAAAATAGAAAGGCGATCACAGGCGTGGAGCGGCGACTGGTTCAATCAACGTGAGTCAGATTTATTTTTATGAAAATTGGCATAAAACCGGGTGGGTCAGCGCAGTGGCCCCGCGAGACCGCACGCCCGAACCTTTACTGCATCTCGTTTCCTCCGCCAGGCCGTGGAGCCCGGCCGCCACTTCGAAATATGGCCAGTCCTCATAACTTTTTATATGCAGCGATGACATTGCAGAAAGTGTCGGATGTCTCGTGGATCTTATAAAGTTGTTCATCTTTGTTAAATTTAATTTATAATATTATTATCTAGGATTTATAACTGCTGTGTAATGGTTTATGGTTTTTATAAGATTGTTCATTTTAGATTTAAAAGATAATGATAGCTTGAAATACTTACTACTCATATCCTGGATAGAAAAAGATTAATAATATTGTTACTATATACATATGGTACGATTTTTTAAAATAAATAACAAAATATGTCAAAAATATCTTGACATTTATATACAAAGCGAAGAGCAAATTTAAATTACTTAAAAAAAATTGGCATGCTTATCACACTTAAAGTTTCACAGACACACTCGGTGGAACAGTCGCGTAGGTTACATTTCACGTGCTGACTTCGGTATCGTTCTCGTAAAGGCTTCTCTATCAACACTCAATATTCGTGCGCTACCTCACCCTTGAGGTCTTCTTGCTTTATGTTTGTGACACGTAGTCAACACAGGTTGTTGTGGGGTTTGTGACAAACAATTTGTTAGTTTTTTATTTTACCATTTCCTTATTATCCTTTGATATAATTGTTTTATTTTTTAGTTTCAACCTGTACCTAGCGTGAAACAGTGTAGATAGAAGAGAAATGTTAAGGATAATTTCGAGATGAATTGCGGAATTCAACGCCGCGCTTTCTATCCTTACTGGATCTAGAAAATTAAAATAATTTATCTCGGATTCCTCCGTGGGCGACCGGCATTAAAGTCTTAAGATGCTTACCAAAAAATATATATTTTAGAATTTAAGCCTAATGTTACTTTCCATATAAACATATCTAATATTTGGTTTTATTTAAAGCATATTTTGTCTCTTCTTTTATACAGATTCCCTTTCAATAAAACGTCGAATGTGATGAAAGTACCCGAAAGATTTATTGTACGGAACGGGGTTAGCCAAAAAGTTATATTCATAAGTTAGAAATAGGGAAACAAAAGGTCGATATAAAGTTTTACATGTAACATAAATCTGGGAGTTATTCTCATGGGAATGGGGGACTGATACAAGACTTTGACCTGTAATGTTGATCAATATCTGTATTATATTAAAGTAAAGAATATTTAGCTTTTCAAACAGTTCGTATAACGAAAGTAATGCTTGTAGTAGCTAATATAAAATGTTTGTTTCTTTAACTATACTATTGCACTTTAAACTATAAAAGAAATTTAGGTTATATAATTTATAATTTTTTCCAAACGTGAAAAATATTTACACAGAATTGTTATTGTTATCTCACATTGAAAAACATATTTTGTATTTTGTCAGCATTCTCAATAAAGCAGTGTGTTACATCCTCGAGGCAAATCCAGATTTTCAATCTTGAAAGTTATCATTTTACCAAAGTAAAGCTCCCATAATATTTGCCCGTTCGAGAGAAGTCTTCGAATTTCATATTTATTCGCGGGAGTAAACAGCCCACACCCACGCCGCCGGAACTGATATTATTGTGCATTCCGTATAATATTGTTTGCTATTTGGCACATTCGCTGTTTGTTTTCGTTTTTCATATGAAAGGGGAGCTATGGATGCGCAAATAAATGGGTGTGAAGTGACTCTACACTCGAGTTTGTATCGGAAAATGCTATTATCTCGATCACGTTTTATTTTAATACTTACTTTATAACGACATTTCAATTTTACTTATATTGAAATGGTATACTAAATCAAAGTCGGCAATCATAGAAGTAAAATATTGTTCGTCGAAGAATATGAAAGCGAGCAATCCATTAAGTCGGAACGGGAAGTGAATAGCAACCGAAGTCGAATCTGAGACGTTTCGCTTCTGATAACCCATAATACACGGATATTTTTGCGTTGCTCATATGTCGGAAGTAATGGCTCGTGTGCGCTCGCTCGATGGAAACTTGAGGACTCTGGAGCTGCGATTGCTTCCACTTTTAAATATATCTAACATCAAAACCGTGTAAAGTCATTATGTATTTAACATTTAACGTTTTATTTTTTTACTCTAATTCATTTAAAGTTTGGACTTTAATATTATATAGTACTATAAAATTATTCATGTTGATCATGAAAAACGGTTTAATAGAGAACTACGTTTACTGTACTTTCATTTGATAAATTCGTTACAATATAGCAATATTACTTCTAAGGCAATATGTCTTGCAAATTACAGAATATCCACCGTAGTCTTTCGTAATCTAAACCATAATATATTATATTTGGCATATAAAAGGCTCGCTTATCCAAGGGGTTTGACTGGAAACGAACATAAAGGGTGATCCTCTGTGACAAATACCGTGATATACAGAGCGACAGTCGTAAGAGAAATATTTTTATAAGATGAAACATTATTATTTTTGGGGGCATTGGGATCAGACGCTCGCGTTATTACTTTTGTGATAACATTATTTTGGCCATTTCAGTTACCTATTTGTTATATTTTTAGTGCGTGCTTACGGTGCGGATTCTATAGTGATAGTGCTGTGGATCAACTGGGACTTATGTAGGTGTGTGATAGATGTGAATTGAAATCTTAAATTTGTTACTGTATATACTTAACGATTTTTGATATGTAGTTTTCTTCATGTTAGTTGATCATGGTAGTCACCGCATTTAACGAGCACCCGCTATGCGTTGACAGAAAGTAGAGAACAGGCTTTTTTCTATAAAAAATATATACTAATTATATCAAAATTTTATGAATCATACATAAATATGTAAACTATTGTCTTTTATTTTTATTTGAATAATAAAATAAGATAAGATTATAATTTATATTAAGACATTAACAAATTAAAGTAACACATGGTAGTTAAAAATAGCAGACAATAGGAATGGCATGGGGAACGTTTCCTCAACAGGAAACTGTCAGACGATTAACTGTTAATATAACAAATTAATGCGCTTTAACCCTAAAATTGGACAAGTTCAATGCAGAGGCCGTTACCGCTATAGGAAATAAACCATCGTGTATTAACATTGAAATCTGTTCGTTGTATTCGGTGTCATTAAATCCTAAGAGAGCAGTAACAGCATTAAGAGCCTTATTATTAAGAAAATTAGGTCTAGATTCAGTTATACGCGAGAGCGGCAACCAATCAAAACATACAAGGAGCATATTGATTCCACGAAGTGTCGCTGTTAACGTGGAGGCTGAAGTAGAATACATTAGCTGGCGGCGTAATGAAGTCTCGTTGCTTGTAAACAAACATCGGGAGGAGTACGGCGTCGACAAGGTGGCTGGTGGCTGGTGGCTGGTGGCTGGTGGCGAGGCCCGGGGCGCACGGCGCACGTACCCTCTTACTGGAATTCTATTTCCACGACAGGCGTGTGTTAATTAACTCGCACCTACGATATTGAGATATCGCCGTAGATGCTACTGTTGTTATTAGTTGACGAGAAGGCTTATTGCTTACTGTTCCTCTCTGCGTTTAGTCTTGCTCGTTTAATGCTAGCTACGCTATGTAATGACATATTGGACTTGGATTCTTAGGTGTTATGCAATGTTTTATGTTTTACTTGTTTTCATATTTATATGGTTAAGATTTTATTTAAAAAATGAGAGATTTATTGTAGATACGTGATATTATGTATGTACATATATTGAGTATGTAATAAGATGAAGTAATTGAGTGTTAATAATATCTTTGATTAACTGCTGATAAATAAAAAAATATAATTTTTGATTTGATAATTTTTTGTTTTCTTTTTATTATTTTAAAAAAATAAGGTCAGTCGTGGCGCAACGGCACGAAGTTGACTGTAAAACCGACTGGTTGTGGGTTCGATTCCCACTCGAGG
>DVQM01001656.1:0-11537 GCA_018231645.1 Heliconius ricini | reverse complement strand
AGAAATGGAAATATAAATTTAAGTAAATATTTCATCTCCTCGAGTGGGGATCGATATCACAACCAGTCGCACTTTGTGCCGCTGCGCCACGACTGGCCATTGTTTTAGTGTGGTTATCTATACTGTTATGCACTCAATAAATCGACTAAATAAAATATATATATTTTCGTGGCTGTAGTAGAACATACACAGCAACGTCTTAGTATTTAACAGATTTGCATTAGGCTATTAAAATTAATAATGGCTGTCTATCTTACATTTCTTATCATCGTATTCTCTCCTTACATATATTAAATTAATTGAAACTATTTTCTACATTTTTATACTATACTTAATATCCGTTTACACTTACCTGTCTTTGTGGCAAATCGAAAGAAGGTCCATCAGGCCTCCAACCACTCGGTGGGTACGGCGCGGGGGGCTCGGTCACTACCCCACTCAACAATATCGATGCAACTACTAAAATTTCCTGTAATATTATAACTTAAACGTTATTGTTATAAAACATTATTTTATTTATAAATTTATAATTAATTAAAAATATTCTTAGTGATACAATATTTTTTATATATACATATTTTTTCATATCCATTACAGATTAAAAATAATAATACAAACTATTGACAGATATCAATCATAGTATATATTTTTTTAATTTCTTCATTATAGATTACGAGCACACAACTAAAACAATATAAACGTGTAATCACCTTCATTTTCGTTGACTTTCGCTTGAGGATTCGTATCCTGCAGTGTTTTTATAGACAATAGGTTTAAGAATTATCATTCAAAACGCGCACTGTACCGACCTTAACGATACCTTCGAAATGTCTGTAGTTAAAATAAATTTAAAGGAATTACCTACTTATTCCTTACGGAATAGGTGCTAGAGGAACTTTTTGTAATGATGAAAAATTAAATTGTGAGGCAAATGCTTACAATAAGGTTTTTTGAAACGGAACGATGCACACTTTTTGGACCGCTTTTTTTCATCTATGTATATAATGTATTGGTTCAAATTTTGGTACTAAATTAGAGGCATGCTGTTTCCGATAAAATATTCATTATTTCTTCGTTTATTTTGTAAATATATTTTAATTAAATATTTAATCTTTATTTTGTTGTTATTGATCTTTAAATATGTCATTATTATGAGACCAAACAGCTCATTTTGCTTTTTGAGGCGAGTCGAGGATAATATCTAGTTTTAAAATATATATTTAATATGTACTTTTAGAATATATTTAGTATTGCGTTAAAAGTATTTTTGTTATTTTAAAAATTCGTCGCATAATCTACAATTTATCGAAATAATTAATTACATTCGGAGCACATTTAAGCCTTAATATTGTTTCTAAGGAGAAAAAGTCACACTGGCTCAGCATCACACGCTTACTGCACTAAACATGACGATTGTGATCTCGGTTCACATTCGGTTCTCAAGTCAAAGTCTCATGAATTCGCCAGACTATGTGGAACTAAAGTGTCTTAATGGAGAACGTAGAGTCATAATAGAAGGTTTCCAAATTTCCATCTACCCACAATACCATGTGCAGGATACAGCGATAAGCTAAAAAATATATAATAATAGGATTAGAATTTACAATATAATATTTTGGTAAACGTCAAAGTAATTTTATAATCTTAAATTAATTTAGGTGAAATTTTTATGCAGCATTAGTTTAGTGGGGAACAAAGTGTGTGTGAACTAGGTTTCTGCTGTGTGACCGCTACAGTGTGAAGGTGACTTAATTTTTTAATCGGCACTTATTTTTTAAATTGTCTTTTTGATCGGGGCTCAATCTATGCGTTTATAGTTAAGGAGTAGTATAAATTCCTAATTTTATTTAAAATTTGTTGATTTTGTAGTTCCGTCTTTTTCATGTGCAAATTTATACTAAGATCACATTACCAAATAAAGATATCTACCCGCTATAATAAATAATTGCACAATGCCCATATATGGCAATAAAAAATAAAATACCGTAGTTCTGGCGTTCCCTATTCACTTGCTCAATACGTTAGCATGGGTGACACGTTCCGTATGTCTGTTATGTGTCTGCTTGGACATTTTGATGGGTAATTTTTGTCTGTTTCAATTGTATGTGTGATACAATAGAACCTTAATTTAGGTTTAGATTTGAACGTTTTACTTTTTTCTGAATGGTGTTAAATGTGAGACTGATTGTTCCATTTTATTTTGTCGTTTTTTTGTGTTCTGAATGTATTTTTGCGTTAAAATCATAAATTATTAATTAATTCTTTATTTTCAGCATAAACAAATATGTTGTTGTATTAAATAGTCTAATTTAAGGGCTAAAAGACAATATTTTTTGTATGAAAGCTCTACAAAGTAAGATTAGAATCCACGAACATTAATTATAGTACATATTTACATCGCTACTGCGCTACGTTGATGACGAATCATAAATAAACTGAATAAAGTAAACATTTTACATAGCAAAAACACTGGCCTATATCTTTACTTGTTATTATAATATCTTTTACTTTACCTCTTTAATTTATTTTGCCCCTTCCTATGTTGACATTTTGTACGCATTTATAATATGCGACACTTTTAATTAAAAAAAATATAACTATATCATAACTAGACGTCGCCCGCAGCTTTGTTCCCGAATACTTAAGATGAAAAATGGAAAATCCTCGTTAGTCTCTTTTTCACAAAAAAATCGAAAATTGTAGGTAAAAAATCAGCTTCACGCTGTATCCCGCACACTGCGGGGTAGGCTGAGAAAACCTAATTTTAGACACTCCGTTCCTCACTTTCCGCCGCGCTCTGGAGGCATTGCGCGTTAAGTGGCGGAACTCAACGCCGCGCTTTGACTCGACACCAGAGCAAAGAAATGCAATACAAATATAAATAAATATTTTATTTCCTCGAGTGGGGATCGAACCCACAACCAGTCCATTTTACAGTCACACTGTGTGCCCTTGCGCCACGACTGGCCTCATTAATGAATGACATTTATATCTTTAGAGATATCTCCAAATTTATTATACATATGTGTAAATTAACTAGCAAGATTGGTATTTAAATTGTCAAAAATCAAATTCGTTCATCTTCTTAATTAATAAGCTAAGGATAAAACTAGTAGTTCCTTTCGAAACATTTAATTTAACTAGACTTGGGAAATAAAAATGTCTTTTAAAATAAAAGCTCTTCCGAGGAGAAAGAAATACACAACTACAACGTATCCGATTATCATACACGCTTTCAACGAAACATTCATGAGAACTAACCAAGTAGTTCCATAAGAAATTTCAATATCTTTGGGGAAAATCGTATCCTATAAAGTAGCATCAGCTAGAAAATTTTCATTGTTAGGAATATTTGATTTAGTAGAAAAGTTTTGGCGACGGAGGAGGATATCATTTAATAAATTACACTCCCTCATGTATCGCTGAAAATATTTGTAGACAAAAAATGAATACACATATTGTTGTGATGTTTTCTTGTGACATCGAATATTCGAGAGTTTTTCCTATCTTCCTGTAGGTTGTTAACAAAAATGACATACTTGCTGTAAATACTGTTATTTGGTGCATACTCTTCAGTATGAAAATGTTTTTTTCTAATAAATAAATTCTCATTTAAAGATAATTGTGAAGATGAATACAATTATAGTTTATAGTCAAATTTAGTTTTTAAATTTTTTAAAATCAAATATCGTTCTCTTGAGATTTGACGTAATAAATCAAGTCAATAACTAATTAAGTAAAATCTGCAGAAATATAGAGAAATAAGAGATTTGAGACTTTCCGCGTGTATAAGCTTATAAAATAAAAAACGTCTCTCTATATTTAAGCGATATATTTTTCTTATTGACTTCCTTAAGGAAAGTTGAATTGGAATTTTTTATATGTATATGCCGTCGTGGCTTTATTAATAAGGATCATGCTATGGTTTCGGTTAGTCCCATCGGGGAATTTATTTTAGGAGTAGTCAGAAAATCAAACTCACAACATATTATTGGTATTAATATTACAATAATGCCATCTGGTCTCTTGCAATAAAGCATTATCAAGACAAACATATTTCAATAATTATAACCGCCAACAATTATCAACAAAAATAAAATAAAAAATTATACATCATAACTTATTTATTTTTTCAGCGCCACTCTGTAACCACACATTCCTATGTCTCAACGCTAGGTTCGTAGGTTCCCTCTGCCTACTATCCTTAGTAGGCAGAGGGAACCTACGAACCTAGCGTTGAGACACTCCGCTCTCATTAAGACCCTTCAGTTCCCCACTTTTCGCAGATTTCTCAAAACATTGCGTAGTATGTGACGATACTCAATTCCGCGGTGTACCTCGTTACCAGAGTGATAAAATTAAAATATTAATGTTATATTAATAATATTAAATACTTAATTGCTCCGAGTAGGAATTGAATGCACCGTTGCGTATATATATACATATTTGATCACGTACACCACGACGACCTCTACGTATTCACAATAGAATAAAAAAACGTATCTATAAGTCTAAACTACGAACAAGTCAATTTCAAAACAATCCTAATAGAACCAAATATAAATTCGTATCCAAACAAAACAAAGGCTAATATCGTAGGAAAGATACTCAAATCTCTTCTGAACACGCAGTCGTTCGTATGATTCGTACCGGCTTTGTGGGGAGTAACTCGGCTGAAAAACCTCCGGATTTCACATTATTTCCCTTTCAGATATTCTTTTGTAATGAATTATTTTTTGTTGCCATAATTCACCTGAAATTTTACCTTCTTATGAGGCAATTTTTTTGTTTAATAAAAAAATTTACATCTCTTCACATTTTAGTTCTGTTATAGCATATTTTTGGTTGAAGAATTAAGCTTAAGGATATCTTGTTTATAGTATAAGTACTAGCCTTTACACGCGGCTTCGCCCTCGTTTTAAAGAGAACAGTGTGCCTTAACACTAGGTTCCCAGGTTCCCCCTGCCTACTCTGATTTGTTGATTACGACAAGTATTAACTTGTATGTCTCTTCGACTTAAGAAACCTAGGAAGAAAAAAGGATCAAACAAACTATATTATATATATATAATATATTATATACATAATATGTTAATTTGCAAAACGTAACAGATATAAATTAATCGTACGTCAAGAAGTACTATTTATTTATGAGGTGAATACACGCCAAGTAACTTGGAACTTGGCCAGGCACATCCAAATCTTTCTGATTAAGGGAAGGATTCTCGTTCGTTTGTACGAGTAAGATTTATTAAACCAGTAAGATTTATTAAATGTAGTATCAATCAGTGTTATGACTTTCTGTATATTGTTTATTTATATTTAATTTTTTTTCTTTTACGAATGCAAATTGAGAATATTGGTCTTTTCAGGGTTCCGTACCTAAAAAAAATATGGGACCACTTTGTTGTCCTTCTGTCATTTATGTCGAGATCACGTTAGGGTATCAAGCTGAAGTTCCAAGGTCTACCAATTGAAGCATAGAACTAAAATCTAAGTCAATGCAATCGCACGATAGGAACGATAATGCAACGTTTTTCCTGTATTTTATATTGAGTCAGTCGAATCAAAACGCATTAAGAAAAAATCGGCAAAATTATACAAACATATTTGTAGTTGATTGCCTATAAAATAAGTGCTTACGTTAGTTTGTCAATCCTGAAATTTGTACGGAACCGTCGGTGGGAGAGTCCAACTCACATTTGATCATCATATCTGGTCCTGTATTTATCTCGGGGAAAAGCGGGATTTTTTATCTCTGAAATTGTTACTAAATTATTAAAAAATAATTATCAAAATAATTGTCCTAAAAATATTTACAACCCGTGAAAATAAAAAATATAGTAAATTCCAGATCAATCCAATCATACGAACTGATAAATATTCAAAATATAACATTGTAATGGAGCTGTGAGTAAATGGCCAACGTCATTGACCTAGACGAGAGTTGAATCGGTAATCGAACCCCGACCTCGCTACGATACGTTGATCAGTGTGATGTCATCAACATCATGGTGTTTATTCGGTTATTACGAAAAGTAACGTGGGTGATTTAATGGTATAATTAGATACTTCTAGCGCTTTAAACGAAACATTTTCTATAAATTTAACATAAAATATTTTGAAAGAAGATCTTTACTTTTAAAATTAAACCACGTTCACTTTAAGCTGTATCCCTCACACAACAGGGTAGGCAGAGGGAACTTAATATTAAGAAACACCGTTTCCCACTTTCCGCAGAGTTCTGGAGGCTTTGCGTGTTGAGTGGTGGAACTCAACGCCGTGCTTAGCCTCGACACCAGAGCGAAGAAATAAAAATATAAATGTAAGTAAATATTTAATTTCTTCGAGTGGGATCGAACCCACAACCAGTCGATTTTACAGTCATACTTTGCGCCCCTGCGCCACGAATGGCCTCATCTTTACTTTTGTTCATTATTATTATATGAAAGTCGGCAAAAAAGTAGATTACGATTTTTACATATAAAAACTAAAATAATATATATCAAAAAATATATATCATTATCGTAATAATTTAAATAGATTAAGACCTAACGAACTGTAGACATAACAAATAACTATAGATAAAAGAACGCTTGAAACAATTTGAAATTAAAAAATGAAACAAAATCCTAACTATAGCCTTTATATGTAACAAATTGAAAGAATTACGTTTATCAAAATAATTATTTTGTTTTTTACCTGTTCAAAAGTTGTTTCAAAAGGCACCTCTCACCGAACTTTAATCATCAAGAGCTTTAATTATTTTTACATAACCAATTAAAACTTTCGTAGGATCGCATCAAGTGCACTCGCTTTAATAAAAAAAATATTTTAGCAAAAAAGGACCCGGAGGAAGTCCCAATTAATTTTATTCTGAAAGTTTTACTTTGCGTTAAGAGAACAAGAGCGACCCTCTTCGAGGACATTTTCCTCTTTGAAATACTCATGTTCAATTAAGGTACTTGTTTAAAGTGCCATATATATTCTTAAAGCAATTCGTTTTATTTTTTTTATATTTTTTAAAGTCAGTTGACTAATGTTAAAAAATATTCAGCCACACTATATATTTAATTTTATTATTGGTTTAATTCTATGTCAATCATTAGTCATCTTAGGTAAATTGACAAAAAAATTAAAAGAATTGTAAGTATCTATAAATTGTTCCGAAGGTTTGCTCGGATAAATAGAAAAATAAAGAGATATTTATTTTTTTCAGTGTCACACACAATCCAAAAACACATCCGTGTTTTTTTGAAGTGCATATATAGTATATGCACTTTCAAAAAACACGGTTATTTCAAAATCACAGATAGATACTTCGATTTTATTATATATACACTGCTGTCTACATAATATATCACACTTTTACTATTTTAATATTTGTTATTTATTTATTGAGGCCAGTCGTGGCGCAGGGGCACAAAGTAGACTGGTTGTAGGTTCGATCCCCACTCGAGGAAACGTAATTACATTTATATTTCCATTTCTTCGCTTTGGTATCTAGGCAAAGCGCGGCGTTAAGTTCCGCCATGCAACACGCAATACCTCCAGAATTCGGCGGGAAGTGGGGAATGGAGTGTCTTAACACTATGTTCCCTCTGCCTACCCCCTACCCTACTTTGTGCGGGATACGGCGTAAATGTTAATAAAAACAACTATTGATTTATTTTGCTCACAAAAATTGTCCTGTAAATTCTTGACTTAAGAATATTTTGTAGTGAACTAAAGAACATTCCAAATATTACCTAAACATATTGAAATTCCGAATAAAATTTCATCATAGCAGTATATCAAAGTAAACTGCTTGGATACCGCCCAACACCTTAGCCAATTAAACTATACCTACACTCAGAAATTCAAGTAGCAGCGTCAAATATTTCTTTTCAATAGCTCTAAAAACAGGATAAAATTTCTTAAGAGCTGTCATGCACAAAATTTTAATAAATACATACGAATATTGATTATTTAACGTTAAACAATCCTGGATAGTTATTTTAAAAAACCTGCTTTTTCTACATAGCCCGCTATTGTTAGAGGAGAGATGTATGTGGAGAAACTGACCAAAAATATTTTTACTCCCAACTCCTATATAGTTAACTGATGAGGGCATGAAAAAGCTTCAATAATACAATGTATTAAACGTCCACGACTTTGTCTGAAAGTGGCGCACTTTGAAGTTTATTAGTAAAAAACTTACATTTTAACATGTAAGCTTATCTTACAGCTTTAAAGTTGTTCAAACAGGTATCTTACATAGAAATATATAGTATTCGTGTTCAATTTTATTTTTAAGTGCTGAAAATAGGTTAATATTTAAAGAAAATTAGTAAAATCATAAAATGACTAACAAGTGAAGTTGAAAACTGTTGAAACTTAATCGTGACCCATTAAACTAAGTGTGGATAAAGTAAAACGAAATTGAGTACTATTTCTACAATAAGCCACCAACTAGTCGTTTTTTCTAATTTTAATATATACAAAGATGTCAAAAAATTGCATTATGACACAAAAAAATAAACATTTTACAAACAATGATTTATGTCGTTAAAACCTAGCATCGCACTTATTAGAGTACTGGCTTTTCGAAGAGTTGTGAAAGGCACGAAAAGAGAGAAATAGTAAAAAGTTCACAAATTCCAGCAATTAAACTGGACATCACATAATCTGAAGAAGAATTTCTTCAGAAAATAATTTGTTTGATATTGCAGAGTATATTTGCAACACTTAGACGGTGCAAAGATGCGTTGATTTTCTCACAAAATTGTCTCTATAAGATCTTATTTTGTTTAACTGTGGACCCAAAGCTACAAATAGCTTTATTCATATTAGTACTAAATACAGAGAAGATATATCGTAAACATAAACATTTCGATACCGGATCTCAGTATAGTAATACTGAAAGAAAATGCTGAAATTTCTAATTTAAACAAAATATTTATGGTAATTTAATATATTTTTATTATTGATAAGTACAGTATAAGAGTTTAATGTTAAGTAGAACTATTGGAAATTATATGAGATTCTGCCACTCAACACGCAATGCCTCCAGAATCCGGCAGAAGGTGGAGAACGGAATGTCTTGACATTAGGTTCCCTCTGCCAACCCTGCTGTGTGCGGGATACAGCGTGAAGCTGTATCCCGCACACAGCAAGGTAGTCATAATCATTTTTTTTAAAACCATCAGGTTTTTTACGACCTAAAAATCGCATTTTGTGAAGACTTCAATTTCTCCTCCTTCACCTCAGGGTGGTAAGTTACTAAGCAGAAAAATTACAAAATGGATCTTGTATATATATAGGCTATTATAGGTCATTGATTGATAACACAGGAAATTGAGGATTCAAGAAAAAAAATTTTCGCTCCACCCTAGCTCGCTAGTGTTAAGACATTCCGTTTCTCACTTTCCGTTTAATTTTTATACTTATGAATAAATATATTATATAATAGACTTAATATATATTTTTATTTTTGGTACTTTAATTCTATACCATTAGTCTGATAAAAATTAAAATAACTGTTTAATATCTGGATCAGTGATTTTCAACTTATTTTTTGTTGCGCCACATATCTAACGATTTCAAAATTTGGCGGCACACAAAGAAGAAGACAAAAATTATTTACTTACACACTACATAAACACACAGTGCATAAATAGTTTAGGACAAAAATACACACTTTTGAATTTGGCGGCACACAAAAGTGCCGCGGCACAGTGGTTGAGAGTCACTGATCTAGATAATATTAGATATAACAGTCAATTCTTTATACAATTATATTCTTTGATTCTTAATATAACTATATCTTCTAGTAAGAAATAGACTAAATACACCTTCTTCTAATCTCATTAAAATCAAATTAATACACTTAATTGTTGCCGTCCCTTTATTATCTGTCGATTTCGAAAGGAGACTTGGCGGACGCATCTTGGACGCCGGATGAAATTAAGAATTTAAAATTCTAATTTATTCAATGACGGGCCTTAATATTGTAGATTAACATGGCTGAGGCCCTTTGATTTCATCCATAATAGATTTTTTGTTTTTAATAACTGTCAAATGTTGTTATTTAATTATTTTTGTTTCTCATATTTTGTAGTTGGTTGGTACTTGCCTTCTTTTTAAAACAAACGACGTTTTTTTACTCTAATTATACGCCATTTTCATATAGAATCTAATGATATAATTCGTCACTCCAACTTATATTTAAAAAAAATAACTATGTTGGTGTCAGCGACACACAGTGTAAAGCTGATTTAATTTGATTTTGATTTTAAAAAGTAAATAAATACATCCATGCGACGCTGCTATCAGTACTAGTGGTGTATACCGGACAAATAATAGTGTAGATCGTCGCCTCTTGACTGCGGACGTCATATCTAAAATATAATATGAACAAAACAAATGCAAAAGTCAGCTTAAACCTCGCGGACTCTAATTTATGCATTATTCCATATTTTAAGCCTAATTTGTGGCAAAATTGTTCATATTTTTTGTCAGTGTAATTAAGTATACAAACTTTCACAATATGTTTATTATTATTATTATTATAGAATTTTCAATTGAGATTACACAAACTATTTATAAATTTTTCATAAAAAGTACAAACATATAATTCAAGGTAGAAAGGTTAAAAAGCTCATACTTACTGCCCTTTTTAACCATATCTTGAACACTGAAGTGCACTAGTGTCCAAGATTGTGGTAATTATAGGGGTATAAAGCTTATATCACACCATAAAGCTCTTCATGAGCATGGTCGACCTCAGATAGTATTATCTCTTAAGCTTCGATATGGATTTCAGCCAGGATCGGGCGCTATGGACACCATTTTCGCCCTCAGAACTTTGATGAAGGCACACAGGAAAAAGGAGAGGTCTGCATGTGGCCTTTAGAACGGCAAAACTTTGTCTGTGTGCCTCTTCAGTGTATCTGGTGGGCGTTTTGATCCAAAGAGATCCCTGAAGCCTTTGACCATGACTCCGCTTCTGTGGTTAGGACTGCTTTTGGCCACATTAAGCCCTTCCAAATTGTAGTAGGAAGGGTCGTAGTTATGAGTTCACAATACCTAACTCTTAATGTGTTCTTATTCAATGTAGTGTTCGATAATGTCTCAGCTCACATCTAACCTTCTTTTATACAGCAGCAAGTTCTGGCCAGATAAAAAAATTATATTCACTTTAAATTGTTGTCGATTAGAATAAAGAGATCCATAATAGAAGTTTGTATAAGAGTAGGCGTAAAAATGGCTGCCATTTAAACTAACAAATATTATACACGGTTCATTAACTTTCAAATATTTCAATTATTTATATAAAGTTATCTTTATCCTAAGCATTTGAAACGTACAAATTGATTACTCCCTTGAACTTTGTTACCGATGTGCACAATGACCTTACGAGTAAATAGGTTTTGATAACTAATAATAGTTGATAAAATTAAAATAAATTAGCTTCACGCTATATCCCGCACACAGCAGGGTGGACAGAGGGAACCTAGTGTTAAGACACTCCGTTCCCCACTTTCTGCCGAATTTTG
>DVQM01001655.1:0-11538 GCA_018231645.1 Heliconius ricini | reverse complement strand
GCCTACCCTGCTGTGTGCGGGATATAGCGTGAAGCTAATTTAATTTTATTTTTTTTAAAAGATTTGTTTAAGTCTCTAGTATTTAATATAGTAATAACAATAATTGAAGTAAATATTTTAATTATTACATTATTTTTTATTATCGGATCGGATCAGCTAATTTTATTATTTGTTCATTACTCGTGGACTGTCACCATACATTTTCCCTAAATAATGTTTATGTATTTTATATCAAAATTTTTTTCATTAATTTCAAATAGGTATAGACGCTAGATGTACAGGAGATGGAATGTCATTAAATTGAGGCTAATTATGAATTATCATTAAATTTATAATTGAAATAACACTTTATACCAATCAAAAGAAAAAGTACAAAATGACGATGTTTTTAAAATACTTGGACATTTTTTCATATATAACATTTTTACGCTTTTCAAACTCTGCGAGAAGATTTATTGCCCAAATGTGATATGTCTTACAAACGTTAAAATTTGGCAACATGGGATAAAAATAGTCGCTAATGACCATATATTTACTGCTTCAATTTAACTTTAATGATGTTAAAAAAATCTGTTTCGGCCAATGCTAAGACCAACAGCTACTACTTATATATTCCTAGTGTTAAGACACTCCATTCACTTTAAAATACTTCCATTCAACACTTTCCGCTGAACACTGGAGATTTTGTGTGTTGAGTGGCAGAACTCAACGCCGCGCTTTGCTTCAACCAAAGCGAGGAAATTAAAATACTAATTTTTTCATATCCTCAAGTGGGAATCGAACTCGCTGACTGTAGCATGTTTGTATGGCAATGTTTGTATAGAACAGCTGGAACACATTTAAATTTTACGTGACACCTTGGGAAGATTAAATTTTTTGAAGAAAATGATGATACATAATTGAACAACAATTATGTATCGACTATTAAACTATTTCGATGATATAATGATTCAGTATTACTCTTGAAAAATACTAAGCCATTGGGCTTGTTTGTTGAAAAAGTTTATTCTCTCGAGTGAGAATCAAACCCACAACCATCACATTTACAGACAACCGTGTATGCTAAATTCCAGTATCTGCCTAGCTTTTATTAAAATGTAGATTAAATATAAAGATATTTTAAAAAGTACAACAACAATACGACGCTTACGATGGGTTTTACCTATTCATTACGATAATTTTGTTAATAAATGCCCCATAGTCTGATTATTTCCACGATAGTTGTTTAGTATTTTTTTTATTTTCACACATTTTGTATAAATATTATTAAGATGCAGGATTTGTTTGGTTAATCTCTAGAAGTATGGTACAAATTGAAAATTTTCTTCGTATTGGATAGAATCATAATCAGCTTCACGCTGTATCCCGCACACGGCAGGGTAAGCAGAGTGTACCTAGTGCTAAGACACTACGTGCCCCACTTTCTTCCCAATTCTGGACGCATTGCGTGTTGAGTGGCAGAACTCAACGCCGCTTTTTTACCTCGAAGAAATGGAAGTATAAATTTAAGTAAATATTTCATCTGCCTCGTGGAGTTTGAACCCACAACCAGTCGGTTTTAGAGTCACATTCTGTGCCCCTGCGCCGCGACTGGCCTAAATTGTATTTTCTTAGTTTATTGAATAACACATTATTATATAAAACTATGATCAATAATAATTTGACTTTATTGTTCGCAGACTTCAAAGTTCACTGACTGATATGTGTACGTACCATAATTGAAGTACGGACTTTAAGATTTTTTAGCTTTTAGACTGTGCAGCTTTAATTTTGGACCTTCCTTACTTTTGATTATATTCTTCCTGAATTAATAATGCACAAAAATTAATGATGAAAAGTGAAGAACTTCAACCTATTATAAAGGCCTTCTTCGCACTAGGTTCTTTCTGTCTATCCTGTTTTGCTGATGTTGCAATTTATTTTAGTTTCATGTTTTCATGAGAACTATCGCATATCGCGTGTTTACTTGAGCACTGTCCAACTGCGTCGGACACGGTGTCTTCATGAAGAAGAATGTTGAAAAACAATATATAAATTTAGTTTAAGCGGACGATCTACTGTTTGCGTTCGTAGCTATAAGTTGTCACACTATACGAGTATAAGCATGTCGTGCCGTTGCCAATATATAAATATTGCAATTTGTAGATACACTTTTATTCATTTTGTATGAATGTTTAAGATAATAAATGTACTTGATACTTTATGTTGCAACAATAAATGTCTCATGTGACGTATATTTGATCCCATATGTGTGAGTTAGTTTCTTAGAGTTTCTTTAGAAATGCGCATTAACTCTCATCTCAGTCTAACT
Source organism: Heliconius ricini (assembly GCA_018231645.1). NCBI lineage: Eukaryota > Metazoa > Arthropoda > Insecta > Lepidoptera > Nymphalidae > Heliconius > Heliconius ricini. Next base: position 9,227 of record DVQM01001655.1, on the reverse strand, counting down.
AAGCTCCTGTCATCTTCGAGTACTTCTAGGCAGGCAGATCTTTTCGCTGTTAGATATCTTGCTTCTATTTCTATCGCGTATAATTTCTCTACCTATTAAAAACTCTAAGCCTATATATACCTGGTCAGTTCGTTGGGAACATGAGAAACTTTTTAATATTTTTAAAAATGTTATTTCACACTTAATTAGTTAATTCTTAATCTCTTCTTCTTCTTAATCTTGGAAACCTAGTGTTAAGACATCCCGTTCAACAACTCAACGCCGCGCTTTGTCTCATTACCAGAAAGAGGACGTAATAATGAGAGAATGAGAATCGAACGTACAACTAGTGTGTGACTAGTTGTAGGAGGCCCGGCGCGGCGGCGTAAATGAGGCTCTCAATATAAAAAAAATCAGTGTGTATGTAAAAATTAGTGTGTATTTAGTTTACATCTTGTAATTAATGTTTGAACTGGACTTGAATAAACATAGGGAAATAAAATACGAAATATCAAATATAGTGAAATTAAGTAAAAAAATAATGTTTACATATTTATTACTTTATTTATATGTATTTTATACAGGTATATAAAAATGAAAGCATAAAATATAATGGTAAGAATCAAGAAGAACGTGCTTAGTTGCTTGGTTGTCTTGGGCACGTCGAACGAATGAGTGATGAAATAATGGCAAAAAAGATTTATGGCGGAAAAGTAAGCGGTAAGAGAGATAGGGGAGACCACGGTTGACCTTCGAAAACACAGTATCAAAGATACTGGAGAAAGGTTACGTTTAAAGCATGAGGACCCCCACTGAGGGCATGTATGAAGAGGTTGATGAGAGTGAAAGAGGCGAAAAGGTATGTAAAGACCGTAACGTTTGGCACTCCGTTCTCTCGGACTACCCCATTAGGGGTATACGTGAAGTTAGGTCAAGTATAAAATATAATTTCATTTTACATGCATCTTACTCTAGTTCCATAACACCTCGTTGCTCAAATTCAAAGTCTATACACTGAGAATCACGATAGGCAGTGAATACTTCAATATGTATAGGAATGACTGGTTCCAGAGATTCGATGCAGAAAGTAGATATATCAGACGTCATCATCATCAGAGCTAAAACGAAGATGATAAAAAGAGGAATTAGGATAATAAAAGCAGCTATGGTTCGTCTAAATAACATATGAAAGAAAACAGGAACTGATATCAAAACCAAAATAAGATTGGTATGACATTCGATATTTTCTTGTATGAAGTGGAGATGTGGACTATCCTGGCAAGAGAAAGACACAGAATTAATTCATTCGTGATGTGTTGGTAGAGACGTATGTAAATAATACTCTGGACTGCGAAACGTAGTAATGCACCGATGCTGACGCATATTTCACCACACAATGCGCAGAAGTCTCGACAGACAGAAAGGCTTTTCGAGGCGTAATGTCCTATTTAGGCGGAAAGTGAAGAATGGAGTGTCTTGACATTAAGCTTTCTTTGATACAAAGACAACGAGCAAAGAGCATAGTAGCATCACACACATTATAAAATTCATAAAAGCAAAGTTGTATGCGGCAACTAGTTTAAAACAAAGATTTTGCTCTTGTTTTTATGCGACTGCGGTAAATTCTAAGAGGAGGAGGATTCCATTCATTTCACTTCAATTTTGGGATTATAAGTCAACAGGAAGTACCTACAACGTAAAAAAGTTGACAAACTTTAGCTTGCAGGAATATGCACAAGGAATACAAAAATAAATTTTTAATGAGTTTCGTTTTTTTCTTCATTTGTTTTGTAAGGTCCTAGATTGTGCCAAAATTCCTAATTGTAGGTCCATGGGAAGTACTCTGTAGGTATTGATTTCGCGGCGAATAATATACAATTAGCAGGAAAATCGATGCATAAGTAAGTCGTTCTTTTGATTGCGTTTCTATCTTTTAATTTCATTTAGAAGCTTAAATTTTTCCGTAGTAATTTTTCCTGAATATTTCATATTTGAATATTAGGATTAGCAAGAAAATAATAACGTAAATAATTCAAGTAAACCGAAAAAGAGTATTATTACTTTTCGTAAGAGAAATAAAATATAAAATCGAACTAATTAGTACCCGAATAAGCGAAGAAAAGCAAATAAAAATATAAATTAACAACAAACAGCAAAATACCACATAAACATTAGAAGTCGATCGAAAATGTATGAATATTGAGATCATTCTCAACGTCGTTTGTCCGTTCGGTCCGTCATTTCGTAACCAGGGCCCCGCACCGCGCAGCTCGTAGCTAGGTCATTTTGTATCAGAGATATCTACTTCTTAAAGTATTTTATAATAACGTACAGTTAAGTACAATTTCAATCTAGATTTTTTTTCCAGCTTCCATTTGTAGGATGCGACATGAAGCTAATACAGCACGCATAAAATTTGGACATGAATGTTTTCTCGATTGCACCACGGTTCGTTTTCTCTTACTAGCTCTCGCATCATATATTATTCATCCTCTCAATTATTCTATATACTGCTACTACTCTACATTTCTTCATTCTACGTGAGGGTTAATCCAAATCTTGAGCCAAAGGGAATGTTAAATAAATAAAGTTAATTAACTAATTCAAAGATATATCGGAACGTGCGATAAATTGTGTTGTAAGCATCGCTGAGTCGCAAAGCCACACATAAAGCGGCGTATTAACCATAGTAAAGCGATTTACGAGGGATATAAAGGCCTTCCTTAACCCATCGGTAGGACCACCATGTGTACGGGGTTTACAGGCTATGTCCCCCCCGCTCTGCTTTTGTACGTCGGGAGTATTGAATATCTTTAAGGATATTTATATGAACAAATTACAAACTTTTCTCTAAAGTCAAATTTAAATAAATTTATTTAAAACTGTAACATGTACTATATAAATTGTAATTCAAATATTTTTGAATCTTATTTGTTTTTGTTGCCGCATTAAATTAAAAATTGTAAACTCTATCTCCGCCCGTATACAGACACCAATCAGTTACGATTTTCTTACAGGTATTTTAGTCTATAGAAGTATAGACTAAAATTAGTAGGTATTATATATTGGCTGTCGTAGCGCAGGCACAAGGTTGTAACCAGAAACTCAGCTTTTATATATGAATGTATATCGATTGATCCAGTCGTTCTATTTCAAGAAAACATTGCTTTGATTTATTTTACAAGACGCCATGTTTGGACCTTAGTAGTTTCTTTCGCCGTTTCTATATTTTATTGAAGACATTATAAATATATATCTTGTATTCTAGATTTTCCGTTTGTATTATACAGGTGAGATAAGAAGATACTTTGTAAGTAACAAATCATAAAAAGAAATGAATTAACTGTAATTTTAAGCAAATAACAACTAAACAATTAATATTATACACACATCTTTGCGCGTGCGCAGATTTATTTATTACATACAGTCATAAAAATTATCACAATATATTTGATAATTTTATTTTTTGAACGTATATTGAACTTCAATATGTTAAAATTCCTGTAATGAAACTATGCATATATGTATATTAATTATAACAAAGCGATTGTAGGTTTTGCGACGTGAAAAGACAAATCTAAAAAGAAATTATGGCGTTAATGACTGATAGTTATAATTGTATTATTCATATACAGGGGAAGGGAGATCAGTCCAGTTTACATATGTACATATTTTCAAGTACTTATACTGCGTTCAACTATATTCGTAATGGAAAGAGTATTTGTATAAAAACTTAGTTTTATACTTATTTACAAACACCGATTGATCCCGTTTTTATTCCCAAACATGAAGGTTACCTTACTCATCACTTTATAGCATCCAGATGAACTGGAAGGTTGAACTCGGAATCGTAAACGCGCAAGAACGGTATAAGGCGCAGTAAAAAGCTCCGACTAAAAGTGGAACTATCTACTACGCGTTATTTGAAAACTTTTCCGCTTCAAACTTGTACCAATGATAGTTTCTTAATTGGATCTTGATTGTGTACTGTTATTTGATTTTTTTTTTGCACCGGCAGTTGTAGCGCGGCGTCTGTCTGCGCGGACACGATGGTTGTGGGTTCGATTCATTCTTAATCGCTCGTATTCTAGAGGTGGGTGTGAAAATTCAGGTTTTAAGCGTGTGTTAATCATGAATTTACTTTGCTATTCGTTGATATGCAATAATATAGAAGTATTACGTGTTTACCTTTTTAAATTATTATTATTATATATTTGACTAGAAAACACAAAGATTGCAATTAAAATAAACAAGAAAAAAATACAGACATAGTAAAAAAAGTGTCCTCACAAAGTGTCAAAGTTGCCACATAGGCTTCTAAACAAAACAGTTTTGCGGTAGTACCAAAATTATTTGCATTCGTCGGTTTTACCAGACGCGTGTAGATTAGATGCGTGTAGCGATCGCCGCTATCTGCGGGTTTTCCGCTGCTGTCCTGACGTCAACGCACATCAAATTATCAAGATAGCTACATCATATCTTTTATTTGTAATGTTATCTAGGATAACTGCTTTCTTTGGATTTTGGACTTTTTCCATATCTATAGATAGCAAAAGGTTTTTTGTTTACCTTTGTGTGTTGTACCTACCTGAGGCAAAGACAGTGTAGGTTTACATTGTCATTCACAGATTTAAAATTTTATGTATTTAAATAGATTCTTAAAAGTACTTCCTTTTATATTGTAAATGAAATAAAGCTGTCACCATATTGGAAGGTGGTAGACAGTACATGTTACTGTGTACGCCATAATTAAATATTTCATGGCGTAGTCGTATGGGACAATATTTAAATTATTATTATTATTTCGTTGTAGTAAGTAAGGCAGGGCGCTGAGTAGGACTCTGCGACCAAATCTGTGAAAAACGTGTCTTAACACTAGGATGCTTAACTCTTACATTCCTCCTCCGCTCATAACCGAGTAGCTAGTGAAAAATCTAGGGACAAGACATTTATTTTTCCACTTTTCGTCCAATTGTTGCAAGATAATTGGCGAAATCAATGTCACGCTTTGTCTACCAGAGCGGAGGAATGAAACTACTGCTACTACGAGTTTCACGCTCTATCCCTAGCGGGGAGTCAGGGAAAATGGAGCGTCAAACACTACGATCTGTACATACCACTTTTGCCTTGTCCGCTGTCATTAACCTCTTCATACATTCATTCCGGAGGGTCAACCAAGGTCTCCCCCTACACCCATTCGTTCGACGTGCCCCAGCTGAGCAAGTTCTTCTTCATTCTCATCGTGACATTCTTGCTAGTACCTGCCATTTTGTGAATATTCTCATTGCGGATTTGATCAAAATTGCATAGTGTACGGCCAAACGCGCAACTCCGCTAATGTTCCGCCGTCTCATCAATGCAGCTAAGGCCCCGTTAACCTTGTTACCGGCAGCAATATGCCTTTCCACATCCATCTCGTATCTCCTATCTCTACTAAACATACTAACCAAGTATGTCACTTCATTCAACTGTTCTAATATCTTACCATTTACACAGATCTTGCATTCTGTCTTTTCTTCATTTCTTTCAAAAATCATTTACAGTCAGACTGCTTCAGACCGGTTTTATCCACATAACAAAGATAAATAATAACCGTTTCCTAAATATAAAACAGGAAGTATGGTAACGTAACCAGTGACGAGGCCCGGCCCCTTTCCCAGAGGACCAGCGTCAAACCGAAATGAAGATAAATAAGGAAAATATAAATATTGTTACATTCGTATAACAATGTCGACTTACTTTGATAATGTTGCAAATAATAGCTCCACAAAGTCATCAGATATGAGAATATTATTTATATGATAAAGAGTACTTTTGTGTTGTTATATTTTTACATTGTTGTACATATTTCTTCATACAATATAGAAGTCTCAATTACCAAACATTTATTGTACGTGATTAGTTCAACTTGTGACATTTTAAACTATGAAATATAAACGTGCGCGATAAATAACGCCCCATATCGCCGCAAAACTGAAAAATGCTATCAAATATATTTATGGGTAACAGTTTGAAAGCCGTCCGTGACAATGACGTAGTGCTGTATGTGTATGAACCACTCCCTTTCACAATCTATCAAATTCGAATAGGTATTTCCCACTGTTTCACTGTTATGACTAGCATTGGCCATATAAATCTAGTTTTTTTAGTTTCATGCTGTATCCCATATATAGTAGAGTAGGCAGAGTAAATCTAGTGTTAAGACACTCCGTTCCTTTCCGCTTTTCATTGTGTGTTGAGAGGCAAAACTCAACGCCGCACTTTGTCTTGTTAGAGCGTGGAAATTTGAAGTTTTTAACATTTTTAAAGTGTTAATCCACACTTAGGAAAGAAAATTAATGTATATAGAATATATACTCAAGTTTCAGTTTGTTCCTATCAACACATTTCCACTTCTTGAATTATAAAATAATATATTTTATAAATTATATTTAAGCTTTACGTTTTATCTGTAGCAAGAGCTAGAGTGGCGAGAGAAAACGAACTCGTAAAAAGGAAGAATATGAAAGAGGTATCACCTTTTTTTCCCGACTGCTAAGGAAGGGGTATGTTTTTCGCGCGTATCTTGTATGTATGTGATATTCTTTATTACGTCATATTTCCAGGACCACTAAACGGATTTACTTAATTGAAGTATCGTTAGATTCGTATTAACAATGTTCCTAAGTGTTCTTAGATAGGTGACGTTAAAAAAAAACAATAATGGCGGCTGTGGGACGCCAGTGGAATTAGTGAATATTTTTTTTTTCGTTTCGAATACCACAATATGGGTATCAAATTCAAGAGCTCAATACGAGGATTTCAAAAAGGTATATCATGATTATCATTACCATAATGAATTCTAACAAAAAAAAGAAAAATAAACAAGCCCAATAGTTTATAAGGATTAACTAACAGTCGGGACCTATAAGTAGTTCTTCAATCAATAAAATCTTCACCAGGAGCCCAGCATATTTAAAGAGGTCCTGACTGTTAATCCTAATAAACTATTGGACTTGTTTACTTTCTTTTTAGTTTTCTGCAGTCGGGGTTTTTGTTTTCACAAATATTTTTTTTTTAGACGACTTCTTTTATTGTAAATAACGTTATTAATGGCTTCAAAAGTAACAACAACAGTGAATACCAATATTTATAATATTTCTACATTTTGATTATTTAATGTTTGTATTTTTATTAACTATTAGGTGACTTTCATGATAACTTTTATCACTTACAACGGCGTCGTAAATTGTTTATTGTTATTAACAAATTAATAAATTTCTTGGAAGACAAAATCGGGGCATCCCTTTTTTCACAATATATTTATTACAGAACTGTTCTTTTTCGTAACGAACATATAAATATTATCGTAAATAAAGGGCTCTGGCAATAATGAATTTATATTTTAACGTAGGAACTTTAAGGTGGGTGGGCATGGTTTTTAGGTAACTTTAGTTTAAGCTTTCTCTGAAAGGTCCCTACTTTCAAGTTAGTACGCATACCGTCCTCACTACATATTGGACTAATAATGCTAAAAATACCAGCTTTGCTAAAATGACGTACGTCTGGCGGATCTAGGTCTATTATACGTTACGTCAGTTTATTTAGTACTTGTTATAACAACAGTCATATAATTTAATTAATACGCATTACTTTACAAAAGTAACTACGTCTTAATGACGCACTATTTGTTTCGATAAAGGCAATTCGAAGAAGATAAATGCATAATTAAATGTGCCGATTGCCGGGATGCTGTACGCGCTGGAGATTCATCTCGTTCATTGAACGTCGTTAAATGACATTTTATGGTTTTTTTAGCTTCACGCTGTATCCCGCATATGGTAGGGTGGGCGGAGGAATTTAATGACATGCTTTAATGCTAACAACTCTGCGTTATATCAACATGGCAGAATAAAAAGAAAGAAAAAGAAAACAACGCTAGGAAATAATTAAAAAAATAAAATATTTAAAGACTTGTTTTTTAAAACTACATCTCCTTATCCTCGATCGATAACAGTAACTTTGATACCCAATGATATTAGTAGCAGTAGCCAACTGTCGTGGTCTGTGAGAGGGCGGTCTAAGTCCTCACCATATTAACGCCTTCAAGAAATAATAGCTATTGGAGTCGATTTTTCATCTTAGTAAATACTATTTTTAGTAAAAAGTGTACATAATACATATATCTATATATTGTTTTTGTTTTTGAATATGTCTGACCCCGGTGACACTGTAATGATTAGATATGACTCCGTTCTATTAATATCTTCATTGGCGTCAGTTAACACTACTAAATTCTAAATGTTTAAAATTTGCTTCCATACAAATTTTGAATCCTGAAAAATCTAAAAGATTTGAAACAGGTGATTGATATATAAGCTTAGTTATTGTGAAAAGATTCCATATTTCAGATGATTAAATCAATTTTCATACGAAATTTGAGTATTTCTCGTTCTTTAAAGTGTTATTTATTGACATTTAGAAAAGAAAAATATTTTTTTTTGAGAAATGTATTAAATTTGAACGTAAAGTAGCGTGAATCCGTTCAAAGACGGTTTTCGAGGAGCGTGGGTTGAAATCTCTTTACCTTAAAGTTTTTATACGTTTTCCAAAAATTTATTTTTCTTTTCTTCCGAAAACTAAGGAAAGATTCTATTACAGCAGTTATAGTGGAGAAAAATATTTACTTATAAAATAAGAAAATATAAAGCTAGTCGGGTTTAGCGTTGGGCTCGACGTGTCACCAGCAGGGCGCGTTGTGTGGTGGCCTTTAGAAAATGAAACGACCAAGAATACTGTAGCTTATGTAGAGCTTAAAATATTTTTTAAAATGAGCGCTGTTGGAAATATCTTTAGTATTATTATGTTTTGAACTCTATATATCCCGCAGATGCAAATGCACATTAGGCACAGGGAACCAAGCGCTAAAACACTGCCCCCACCCACTTTTCACAAAATTTTTGAAACATGGCATTGAAAATAATTCATTCCTCTAAGTGGGAATCGAATTCACAGCAGTTTGACGCTGTACCGCTGTGCTACGACGGACATATTTTAACACTGTTTTTTTTTTAACTTATTTGAAAGAACTTTTTCTTATAGAGATAGATTTACACCGTCTACAATCTATACTTATAATAAATCTGTAGAAAAGTCGTTTCTGTACATTGAAAAAAATTAAAAACAATTAGCTATGATGTTAAAGAATAATTAGCAGAATCCATTTCCAACATTTTTGGAATTTTTGTCTGTTTGTCTGTTTATCTGTT
>DVQM01001654.1:0-11540 GCA_018231645.1 Heliconius ricini | reverse complement strand
TTTACGGTGACTTCAGGTCTAATTCTGCCTCAAATAGAATTCATGCCAGTGCGGGTTATTGCATACCAAACTATAAGTATAATAAAAAAAGAGTTATATTATTGTAATGTATGAAATATGTGGCCAAAAAGACTTCAACCAGACCAGCTGAAAGTTCTCAATAATAGGTCCCGCAGCTATACATTTTTGTCAAACTGCGTCAATTCCTGGTTACAAATAATTACTAAATTATTAACCAATAATATATGATAGATATTATTGGTTAATAAAAAAAACCGGCGCCGACTAAACGCTGATAAGACACCAAGATTAAAAATAAATATACTAATACTGTAAACTACTTAGAGCAATCACCATAAGCATATAGAAACTGCATTAACCGACTTAAGTACCTGGTTAACCAAAATGTGCCCTTCGATAAATATTTCATTTCTTTTCGTGTTCCAAGAGTCAAGAATTAAAAAGGTAACTTTCTCTTATATATAGGTAGTCATTCCAATTCGCACAGTTGTTTCGCGAATATAAATGAATTTTAAGTAGTTCTTGTGTGACATAGTACGTGTTTATTGCTAAAAAAATATTATCTTTAAATAAATTACTAGTTTCAGATTTTTCATTTAACGCAATAACGGTACTTGTAGGTACCAGATTGAAATAACCTGAATTTGAATCAAAGGAAATGTACCTACTTTGTTTAACGAATGTCATTGAGGGAATCCCACTTGTTAGATATAAAATTTTATCTCCAGTGATATTTTATAGGTAGTTTTTTATAGGTTTCCGTTATTATAGAGTACGTAGATGCATTTTAGTCTTCTTAAATTTAGATATTTTTTACAGTTTTGAGAATAGTGAACTTAAAATTGTAACGCAAGAGGAATTATATGAAATTATAATTAAGAACGTCTTATATTTAATGATCTAACATGATAATATCTATAATATAAGGAAAAATAGTTACTAAGCAACAATTTCAAGTCCAGAGGCAGCTATCAGAGGAACTAGTCAAAGCAACCGAGAGCGAAACTAATACGAACTAGTAGAATGGTTTACTTTCATTCATTTGAGATGCCGAAAGTGAACTTTTACTTTCAAAGTTGCAATATTTCTGGAATTTTAATATTAAAATGATAAGGAATATATTACCGGTAACTAAAATCACGTAAAATCACGATTTTTGATAATGTTTTAAATTTTTTAATCTCCAGTAGCATATCAAGAAAGGGAAGGCAAAACCTAGAGTAATGTAAAGACACTCCGTTTTTTGAGTACCACATCCAGAAACTGCTTTTTGTCTTGTAAAAATTAAAATATGTAATTTGAATCGAACTCAGAACCATTGAGTGAACACAAACACTGTCTCATCTCGCCAAGATGGCGTCACCGACAACATGATAACGGTAATAAAATATTATACACATAAAATGTACGACATAAACAAAGTCGGGTTAAATGTCACAGTAAAGTTTAGTCATTCAAAATGCGATGTGTTTTTTTCTATTTACACAACATTGACTAAACGTTATCTATAAAAGTCGGCTATCAGAATATTCTGAGTTAATACTTATACTTACATAAATATTTGCATAACTGACTGATGATAACTGCAATCGAAGCAAACAGGATGGCATTGCCCCTGAAAGCTACTTTTAAGAGGGGGAAGTTTTTTCAAAGACTTTGTCTCTCTATTTATATAGAGTTCATTTCAAATTTTATTTTTACCATTTTTAAAGTGTTACAATAAACGTTTAAAAATTTTGGACGTAGCGAGATTTTAAGCCGCGCCTTTTTGAAACCGTCCAAGCGCTCTGACTACTAAGTTCAACGTTCATTTCTAGATTATTGATAAAACAGTAAGCTGGTTAAAGAGGTTGTGACTACAACCTCTTCAACGAGCTCACTGTTTAAATAATAGACCTTTAAATGTCAATAAAAATCAACCAAAAGCAATCCTACATTTCAATTTATTTTAAAACTTATCAGAAAAAGATGATATTCACATAAAAATAATAATATAAAATATATAAAATCAAACTATATAATATAACCTTAAAAGACGCCGTTATATTCAACATGCATTTTCGATCGTAAAATTTTAAATTTTGCACCATTTAATGCGCGTAAACCACCTTTGCTAAGATGTTTCACTGACCAACCTGTATCAACTTGATACTATAAAGTAGGGTTGCCAACCAACCTATAAAACAGTCCCCGTAACTTAAATATTATCTATCATCATCTCGATTTTTACTTAATTGTAACTTATAATAAGAAATCGATAAGAAGTAGTTAATTTATATACAGAGAAAGACAGTTCTTTATATAACTAAAAAATAGAAAATTTTATATGACGCATACGTATGCATTAAAACTTTTGATAAATGATATTTTATACGTCGTCGTCATCGTTTAAGGGTAACGTACTATGTAGGGGACAATAGCTTGAGATCTTAAGCTTCTACATAAAAATATAAAATGGAACATAAACAACAGGTTTTCTTGCAATACACCATATTTGAACCAGATACAGTTGATGAAAGAATTCCTTGAAAAAATAGTGCAATATAAAAACAGAAATGATTGATCTTTTAGTAAAAGAATGAACAAAAACCAATATGGCGATTTCAAAAAATTGGAATATCTGTCTAATAGTAGACCGAACAGTGTAATTGATAATAAATAATATGGTAATATCAACCGATATCGCATAGTAACAACATTAATAGACAAATTTATGTCAGAACAAGAAGCCACGAGAACTGGTCGTACGAAAGCGAAACCTCTAATTACTTTCATCGCAACCTCGGACCAGAAGTCAACTAAGTTGACAGTTACGACAGAAATGAGAACTTTCTTATACAACACAATAGGCTGAAGTACAATTACTTTGCTAAGGTTGCGAAGTCAATTTAAAATATGTTATATTAAGATTAAAAGATGGAGATTATCTACAAACACTTAAAATTATAAGCATATCAAAATTATTTATCTATATTGTATGGCCTGAGTTGTGCTTACATCTGTGGTGGTGTGTGATGGTGCCATATAACACCTCACCACGTATTCGGGGTTTTTTTTTATTTTTCTTTATAGTCTAAAACATAGTTTTTTTTTGTTACATAGTTGGTAGTGCTGTATTTTTAAATGTAAACAAAATAAATTTAAAGGTTAAATATGTAATGTTATGTTCGATCTAAATTTAACCTAAATACCAAACGAATTAATATACAGTTATTAAGTAATCCTCATAATGTAAATTGTAATACATTTTCATAACAATTTAAATAATTGCATTTTAAATATTTGGTTTTGAGTATACAATCCTTTTAATTTAATTCAAATACTGCCTAGAATAAGATATCCGCTGCGGCAGACACTAACAATCTTTATAATAGCTTTGGTCACGTTTTCAGACGGTTTTTAAAATCCGTAACCAATCTGTAGACTATTATCTAACAAAGCTAAAAAATAAACGGTGAAATAATAAAACAGCCAAATGCGAGTCGGACTCGTACGTGAAAGATTCCGTACCATTATTTAAAACATAAACAAAAAAATCCCGTATGTTGTATAGGAACCTCCTTAAATATTTGCTTAATTGTGTTTTTCTATAGTATTTTTTGTCATAGCTACACCATCCCTTCTAATAATTTCAACAATCTAACTGTCACAGTTCATGAGATACAGCCTGGTAACAGAAGAACAAAGGGGCAACGGAGTCCTAATACAGGATTACGTTTTACCTTTGGCTACGGAACCCTAAAAAGTGGAAGGATTAAATGCCAATATACGTTAATTACATTAAAATGTGATGCAACGCCGGGTTTTATTTAACTAATTCGGGAATACTTTACTGAGACTGGCCTGTATTTAGGATTTTTAACAATAGGTAAGTGTAAGTTCTAACCGTAGAAATTGAAAAATAAAAAATTAAACGAGTTATATAACTTAAACTTTTTTTTCTTAGTTACAAACCGAGTAGCAAGTCGCGTGTGAACTGCGGTCAATATCCGATAACACAGTCGTGGGAGTTATCTTTTACGATACCGAGCACAAGGAGTTTAGTTACTTTACTATATAAAAATGATAACTTGAAACTTACGTGACATTGTTGCGTATTTTATATTAAACTAAATAAAAAATCTGCTTCACGCTGCATCCCTCACACAGAAGTGTAGTCAGAGGGAATTTGTTGTTGATTGCACTCCATTACACACTTTCCGCCGAATTCCGGAGGCATTGCGTGTTGAGAACTCAACGCCGCGCTTTGCCTGAACACCATAGCGAAAATATAAAACATAAATTTAAGTAAATATTTCAGTTCCTAGAACGGGGATTAAACTCACGACCAGTCACATTTTGTGCAAAACATTTTTTTGGTTTTATATTCACCTAACTCTTGCGTACCAATGTACCGATGTCCCTAACACTGCATATTCAATATTCACCGAACTCGATCGAATTGTTAATATATCATCATCTGTATATGATTTTTAGCTTCACTTTGTATCCTGCATACTATACGCGAAAGCCTCCTAGGTGGAACCTAGTGTCTTTTACGTTTTCCGTTCGAATTTCAGACAACTCAACGTCGCACTTTATTAAAATATTTTCATTCTCTTCTTCAACAAGTGAATTTCGATGCCCACAAATACAATTTATTCATGTTCAATAAAACGTTACTTTTACTCTACGAAAATATCGTAATAAAGCTGCGGCATTGATAAAATTATTAATTGATCGAAACGAACTTATTGATATTTATAAAAATAGGAAAGAAGGGAAACGTTAAATTAATCAATAACTGTTATTTGGAAACTGTGTCAAGCGACTAATTATCACTAAATTGGCGTAAAATTCTTTGGTCTCCGATAATTTTTATTTCAATACCAAAATAATAACTATTTATTTGGATAAAATTAATAGCATGTAAAATTTTGAGTGGATAGTTCATATAGCCATATTTACTGCAAGTGCAAACAATAGTATGATTAAGTCCAGGAGGCGAGAAGGTCGACTGTCTGGAGGTCAAGGAAAAGGGCGGACTGGGAAACAACATAAATAATTGAGACAGCAAAGTATCAGATATATAAGATTTTGTTCAATTGCAATATTAAATGATAGTTAATATAGAATTGAATTTTAAATCACAATGAAAAGTGCACAATCTATTAACATATAATTAATAAAATTAAAGAATTATATAAAAAAAAATTAATCTGTCTGTGATAATTATGTTTTTTTAGGTGCATATAGTATTTATACGATACCAAAACAAAAACCAAAAAAATTTTTGGTCCGTCTGTCTATCTGTTTGCCCGGGCCATTTTGAACAGCTGAACATTTTTTTATAAGACTAACAAACTACACTGCAAGTTAGAGGGGATTGTTGGGCAACATAAACTTCTAGCAACATACTCTTTTCCCTGAATTTCCACAGTAAAAATCCGCTTACCTAGATATATGGGTATGAAATAACTTAACATTTTCCTCAAAGGGTCGCCAAAATAGTTCATATTTTTTTTTGTTAAATACACTTAATAGCGCATATATAGTAGAAGTGGACAAAGCCGCATGAGGGCCGCTGAATTTTATGAACAAAAAGGTAACTAAAATGTATACAGCCTTTCTCAATATCTAGTTTACATTTTAGGAGTAAGCAATGAGTGGTTGTAATAAGAATGAATATTGACATACCATAAGTGATTACACCAGTAACAGCAAGAGTTTAAAAAATATAGGAATGTATAAACAAAACGTTTTTTTTAATTTTTGTCCCCTCATCTAATCTATTCAATAATTTACATATGGAAAAGACCACACATGAATGTTTTTTTGTTATTCCCGACGTGCAACAGTGCACGGCATACGGCTGAAGTTTTTATAAACAGAAATAGGCTCAAGACGGTCGCGCCAGCCAAAATGTCGACTAAACTCATTGCTTCCCTTTGTACACTTCAAAAGTTATTTAAAGTACATAAAATGGTGATCGAAGAAGCAACTTATTAATAGGTATTCAATTTTAGTCCTTTATCATATAGATATAGGGTATCGTTTGTTATAAACCTTACAATTAAAAGTCTTAGTGGTTTAATAAATTCTCTCTAATCTAATGCTATATTACCGCCACATACCGTAAACAATTTATTAGGAGGATAAAATAATAAAAATAAGAATTTTAAAATATTTACCGAGAGTCAAGTAGACATCTCGTGATCGACGACCCACATATTATATGGTATTAAATAGTTACATTTCAGTTACTCTTATCTCTTATCTGTCGACATGGCGGCGAAATCAGCGAATGTAATCAAAATGCAATACTGAATAAATAATGATACCGATAATAATAATTATTTGTATCTAAGGCATTGCTCCTCGGCGTGTAGCCGCCTCCAAATTTTACGTGCTGTTCGATCCCTGCTACTGATATGGTAATTTTATTACAGAAACTTTAAAGGTCCCAACCGGTTGAGTTTCGAAATGAAACGCAAGTGACATAAAAATTACGACCTTCAGGTATAAACTGGTGTTTAATTCATCGGAATGTCATTAAAGACTGTTTAGTATAGATAATTGAATGAAATTCACCAAAAGTGTAGTGCGCTCTATTTTCTTCAATAACGCAAAACATAAACTCAAGAATACATTCGTAACTAACAAAAAATAATACATTACAAGATATATTAACTAAGTGTTACAAAAAAAAATAATAACCACAATAACCTCTTACAGGATTCGATCAATCAACAATAACTTTTAAAATTAAAAAAAAACGCCATAAAAAACTAAAAAAAAGCAACAGTTACTTACGCAAGTACAACCAAAGATCCTTAGCACTCAACACGCACGCGGCAAATATACCATATAACAGATGTATATATCTAAATTGTGATGAATCTGACGTCCGAACACTCTTAATCACTTATTGTCTGTCACACGGTTGGTGCGTACTCGCGTGCAAGCCGGAGCGTTGTGCCGGCGTGCGGCGTCGGCTCTTGTAAACAAATAGTTGGTGGGGGGCCCGGTAAAGAGCCTGGCCGAATCACGCCGCTCACTTACGTCACTCCATACGTGAACTAAGATCTACGGTGTATCTCCAATTGTAGAGAAGAATCTGGTGTTTTTGGGTCATTTTAACTCTTGGGTCTAACTAAATCCTCATTTTTGATAACATCAATAATAAAAAGAATGATGAATTAAGCCTAAGTTGTGATCCGCAAGATACGTAACTTTTCTAATTCATTGGAAAGCGAAAAATAGATTGTTTTGTGGGAGATGCATAAATCTGAAGTAAAAACAAGAATAAACTTTTTATAGCTTCACGCTTTATCCTGCACATAGCAAGGTATCCTGGATACATGGACACGTGCAACAACTGGCACTGCGTGTTACATTGTTACGTTGTGTGCGTGGCACTTAACGCCGCGCTTTACTTCGTTCGTAAATATTAAATATTTTATGTCCTCGTTGGAAATCGAATCTACAACATATCGCGTTTACGGGCGCACGCTTACGGCCCTGCAACTCGACTGACCTCCTACATAAATACATTGAATAAAACATAAATAAAATAAAATAGGACAGATTAATGTTCGCAACACAAAAATTCTACATAAGTTATATTCAGAACCAAACACAGCTCCATTATCTTCTCATTAGGAAACAGGATCACACTATATTATTAGGTTAAATACAAAAAGTCGCTTTATTTTTTGTCCTAAATTTATTCACGGACAATTTTACTTCTACCTACCTGTGGTGAATCCGGTTTACTTAAAAAACACCGATTTTATATGACACAACGAAAGAAAAAGTCACAGCAAAATTTCTTAAAGCGTTCCATTGAAAATCATAAATGCGCATTTAGAAATAAAATGTGGCCGTTAACGAGTTAAAATAATTGCCACTTGCCCAACCTACTTTTAAACACGTTGTCCTTAAACACATAATAACTAATATTGGATACGTTACGCGCATGGCGCACACGACGATCTAGTAGTGCCTTTTAAACGTCTGGAAATCAATACTGTTACAATTAAAAATAAACAATATACTATTTTTGAATTGCATAAAGTAGGTATGAACGTATGAACGACCATTTTTAAAATCCTATCCATTTTTTAAATCCTGTCCGAAAGCAGAAGAAAACCTCGGGAGATGAAGATACTGCAAGGGCTATAGCAAGTGCTAAACTTGCAACCTATAAGAGACGCATTGATCATTCCTTAACTGATAATTTAAAGAATAATAGGGTGGTAAAACTCAAACAACTACTTAAGCGGTACACAATAGAAGATCATAGAAAAAAAACCGGTCAAATACGAGTCAAACTCACATACCGAGGGCTCCGTACCAATTTCATTTTCATTGTGTGTCAACGGTAAGTATAATTTATAAAAGTAAACAAACTTAATTTTGTGGTGCTATTCAATATGCACACCTAGCCCTTTAATATTAATTTTTGCCTCCTTTTAAAGCTATATTATATTTGGATTTAACAACAAATATACAGTTTTCAATTTTTTTCTTGTTTTTTTTTCCTGAACTAGTACTAACTGTAGATGGTAGCGGCCAAATTTCATCATTCTAAGCCGGAATTAGTTGATTCCCTTTATAGTATCCAAATACGCCTTTTTTGCAATAAACGGCCATATCTTTTTTAGGTAATTGTAGAAATACGATTTTAAAAAAAATATAATATATACATTTTTCACTTCATGTTGAAAATACGCAATGCCTCCAGAACTCAGTGGAAAGTGGGGAACGGAGTGTCTTAACTAAGTTCCCTATGCCTACTCTGCTGTGTGCGAAATATAGCGTGAAGATCATTCTCTCTCTCATATATAGCGTGAAGATCTTCATGTTTCACTATCCCGCATATTGAGTGGCGGGACACAACACCGTTCCCAATGTGTTTTATTGTCAAGCCATTTTTTACGTTCACGCTTTATCACGAAAAACAATGTTTATAGAAGGAAGCTATTATAAACACACCTCACTTTATATTTTGATAATTTTGATAACAGATTCTATATAATCTTAATATTATTATAATATAATATTTTTATTTCACTTTTATGAAAAAGCATGTAAAATGTAATAAAATTTGAAAGCAGATGACTTTAGTGTAAATTGCCTGCAGTACACAGATGATGCGGTGCTCATTGCATCAACAGAATGCGAGTTGCAGGCATTAGTCACCACTCTAAAAGAAGGGGTGGTCTAAGCCTCACCACCCCTTCCCTTCCGAGTAGAACAAAGATTCTGGTATTTTTAAAAAATAAAGAAAGGACGGAATACAAGATCAGTGTAAATGGTAAGATATAAGAGTGGTATATTTGGGAAATATGTTCAGTAGAGATGGAAGATACGATGAATGCGGAAAAGCGTATTGCTGCCGGTAACAGGGTTAATGGTGCCTTAGCTGCATTGATAAGAAGAGGTCGCATGTTTGACCGTACACAATGCAGTGTTGGCATCGACAACGTTATACGGCAGCGAAACGATGAGACAGGTAGAGGGAGACCTCGACTGATCTTCAAAAACACAGTATCAAAGATACTGGAGGAAAACATAAAAAGCATGTAGATCCCCAGAAGGGTATGTATGAAGACAGCGAACGAGGCGAAAGAGGTATGCAGAAAGCGTAGCGTTTGGCACTTTGTTCTCTCTAACTACCCAGCTAGGGATACACCATTATGCTAGACAGACAGATATGTAAAATTAGATTCATGCATGTTTGTGTGCGGTATTTAAAGTATTGAAACTTATTTTTTAGTTGTCCCATATAGTGAGATAAAAAAAGTACACTATTATAAGATTTACTAGGGATTAAAATGAAACTTTGTAACTTAAAGCTTTGGAGGCTTGCTTTACTTGCAGTGTAAAAATCATTTAAACTTACTTTATGTGAACCGTTTGGACATTCCTTGAATGTATACTATGCAGTAAATTTAAAAAAAGAGTTTATTTTTCCAAGGAATAAGAGATTTTTTATTAAAATAAAGCAAAATTTTTATTCGTATTAAGTATTAGAAAAGAGTTTGATAAAATAATGAAGATTATAGAGAATTAACAAAAGGGGGTTAGCTATAAAAATAAGACGCTAAAGTTTTTTATTTACAGTCCAAATCTCTCAAATTTCAAATTATTGATGTTGACCACACAAAAATGCAAATGTAATCTAAGCTTAGACTAGCGTCCTATTTTCCTAATGACGACAATCATATCTTAATACTTAATAAGATAGGTCTCCTTCCAGTCGTACACGGTTATATAACTGCAATTAGTAAAATTTAACTTAGCTGTTATACCGTTTCAAGTATAATGTTTAGTGAAAGACGCGCTCTATGCTCTGTATATTTTTATTTCAGCTTCATGCTGTATCCCAAATTAATATACAGAGTAGGCAGAGGAAGCCTATTATTAAGACACTCCGCCTCCAACTTCCCGCTGAATACTGCTATTCAACACCAGAGTAAAAAAATTAAAATATTAAATATTTCATTTTCTCGAGTGGGAGTCCAACCCACAACCTGTCGTGTTTGCAATCACACGCATTTGCCCCGGCTCCACGACTGGCTTCTATAAATATAATTGAATAATAATTAAATAATTTAGTAAACTTACAAAAAATGTATCAAAAAATATGATTAAATTAATGTATTACAGGTCATGATGACAATATGAATGACATTTTATATACAACGAATTTGAAATGCTTAAATGGAACACATCGCCGCAGGTTCGTTCGTGACCACAGTCGACGTAAATCTTGACATAACGTCGAACCAAATATAGGATAATTGAAGTATTGTGACACGCTTTTAGTATCGACTTGAAATACAAATTTCATAGTAATATTCATGTGAGAAATCCCTTACCTAAAAATATAAATTAGGGCATTCGTGATGAAGCCACACAGCGTCTGACTATAAGCCCGATGGTTATGGGTATGATTCCTACTCGGGGGGGGGTGTATGATTTTTTTTCCTCGCTCTTGTAATAAGACAAAGCGCCGATTCGAGTGTTTCCATTCAACAAGCAATTTAACTCAAGGTTCCTTTTGCGCACGCTGCTATATTCGGCTTACAACGTGAAACTAAAAAAATAATAAAGTATCTAAGAATTTTAGAAAATTTTACTTAATTTGAAAAATTACAAATCCCATAGAGCATTTAAAATCAGAAAATATATATTTCTTGTCGTTAACTTGCGCACCTGCTACGGCATAGTATTTGCATTATATTCCCACACAATCTCTCTTTAGAAGGACAAATCTTAGTACCAAAGACAAATGGACACTGTAAAAAAACGATAATGAACTCATCATGGGCGATACTACAGCCATTTATGTCTATTTGTTTGGCAGGATAAGCGCGTCTAAATAAGTTTTTAAATACTTTTATACAACACGACTAATAATTTGGCCTCGGTTTTTGAATGTAAGGTAATCAAAGAATATAGCATTTTAGCAACATATCTACTAATATACATTCCTGTTCACTTCCTGTTCACGCTGACTATTTAAACGTTAT
>DVQM01001653.1:0-11542 GCA_018231645.1 Heliconius ricini | reverse complement strand
TGAATTTGCATTTTTATAAAAATCAGTGCCGATTTAAAAAAAAACATACAAATTTCAACCCCTTTGGAGTTGAAATTTTCAAAATCCCTTTAAATTGTGAACTTCCACTAAGGATGTCCACATTAGAAAAATAAACATCTATCCAAATTTCACGTTTCTACGCACAGCGGTTAGGGCTGTGCGTGCGTCTTACCTCAGTCAGTCAGGTGCATATCCTTTTATATATATAGATAGATTATTATGAGTAAATAGTTAAATTGTAGGTTTCTATTATAATATTGGTTTTCAAAGTTAATCTGAGAGTGCTTAAACACGTTTACACTTGCACCCCTTTCAAATAACTAAATTACGGGAAAGCTACCAAGTTTAACAATGTATCCATAAAATTATGTTTTCTAAGTATGTATTGAACCTGTTCGTGGTGTAGGGACATATGGATGCAGTTGTAAACGCAATAGTTGTGGCTTCGACTTCCATTTGTGGGAATAAAATATTTAATATTTTCATTTCTTCGCTCTGGTAACAAACCTGTTACCAGATTGACCTCATTCGCCACTCAAAAAAAAATGCCTCCAGATTTAGTAGGATAATGGGAAACGAAAGTGTCTTTTCGAGAACGGAGTGTCTAAGCACTAGGCTAAGCTAAGCTAAGCTTTCAAGATTTAATACAATTAATATGTAAATGTAAATCAATATGTCTATATTATAACTAATTACGTATAAAATTCTATACACCTTTAATATACATACCTACAGAATATTAAAAATTTCTCAAATAAAATTATATCCACAATCATTGTTCCATCAGATGCCAATTTGACTTAAAAACACGTCATTATAGTCATTTTATTAAGATTCCAATGAATTACGAGAAAACTTGCTTGCTTAAAAAAGGAATGTTTTAAAAATTGAGGCGAAAATGGAGGACATCAACGCCGTGCTTTGCCTCGTAACCAAAACGAGTAAATAAAAGTATTAAATATTTCATTTTCTCGATTGGGGATTGACCTCACAACTCGTTGCATTGACAGTCACTAACCTTGTAGTCCTATGCCATAACAGATATTTGTTTTTACTAAATAACTGAAATGTAAAAAAAGTACTAAAACAGAGTTTTCAAGTCGATAAAGTATAAATATTTTTAGTTAATAAAGTAACTTTCCGTCATTCTTTGTTTTACCAATATATTGTACTTTTATCTTGTATTATCAAAGTGAAATCCTTAATTAGCTAAAAGAGGAAATTCCTTAGAAAAAATATGTTTTCAATATATAAAAGTGGAAACGCGACTAATTGTCGCCAGAAAGAATTAATTAGGAGTTATTGGTGCCGCTCAGCAACAAACTGGGTAGTAAGTTAATTGATACGGCGGAAGTAGTGGCAAGTTTTTGTCGTTAGATTAAATAGTTTTATATGTACAGAATATATAGATCTTTTTTTAGCTTCACGTTGTATCCTGCACATGACAGGGTAGGCAGAGTAGTTTTAAAACATTAAGATACTCCATTCTCCACTCTCCACCGAATAGTTCAAGCATTGTGCTACCAGAACGGGGAAAATATTAAAATTTCATTCCCATTAGTGGAAATCAAATCTGAAACCAGTCACACGATTGTACCCCTACACTGCAACGGCTCAGATTTTACTACATAATTATCTTTTGTTAAGAGAAAGAAAGAAAGAAAGAAGACTACCCGCTACTCTACAACCAGCAATGTCTCAAAAATAAAAGTAGCATCTTAAAATAAAACAAAGTGATTCTGAAATTCGTGGAGGCAAAAACATACATAGAACTTTCTACCGGTTAGAAAACGAAATTTCAAAGATTTTTAAGTCCATGTTATATTTTGTAAAACGTTTTCCATAAAAGAAACGTCTTACTTTGAAAGGAACTAGAGATGTCGAAATAAAATGTTCTAAACCTGCAGTATTCATCTTTCGAATTAGCAACCTTTGTGGGGATGTAAAGAAGAAAGCCGAGTTTTAAAGGCTTGGGCAAGAGCCAAGATTGTTAAAGCACAGGTAAGCCACGACCGCATATACTTTTAATACAATATATGTATACGTGATTATATAGAACGTGCTTACGAAAGTATGCAAATGAATAAGAAATCAAACCAGAAGATTGTACGGTAAAAATATAGTTTATGAAAATTGAAAGGAAATTTTAAAAATGTATCATTGTATCAGAGTTTAAACAGACTTGATAAGTATATGTTTTCTTTTCTATTTAAACACGTCTTACAAATTACATACGAATATGCTTTAATTAAATTTTTTCCATTCTTAAAATTGGTAAAATTAGGTAATTTTTATTTTTAAAATGGATTAATTTAAGCGAAGCTAACCCAATATATTTTTTCTTAAACGAGTACAAAATTTCCAAAGATAACATCCAAAATTACACCATTAACAAAGTAAATGTTATTTTTTAATTATAACTTTGCATTATCTTAATTTTCATTATTCAATTAACTATACGCTGAAATCATTAATTTCTGCCTTTCATCATTATCAATCATAGAGAGTTTCTACGTCGGCCTTCAACCAACTTGTTTCTCAAGCAATATTCCGGAAATTTGGCGGAAATTCGCAAACAAGTTTTCTTTATCAATATTTTGCATAAGCGGAAGATATGTTTATTGGAAACATATAAAGAGTAATATATAGAGAAACTAAATATATGTTACCTAAATAATTGTTAGTTTTTTAAACATTTTTAAAGCGTTAAACTACACTTGGGAAAGAATATTTGCATATTGGCTTATTAAAAGTACATATGTCACTGAAAATTATTATTGTACTAACTCTAATAACCAATAACAACGAAAACAAAAATCAATCCATTATATCATTATTCATTCATGTATAAAACATTTATGTCCAAACGAATTCACCACTGTCTTAAAGGAAATCGAACATCGGACCCCATTTAACCCGCAGTATATTTAAGGCCGTTACAGTAACACTAACCTGGCCCTCCGCTCATCCCAAGATAAGCCCTGACGAAATAAGGAAACAAAACAGCTTCGATAATATCGCTAGCATCAGGAAAGTCTCAAATTAAATAAGGGTTCTCAAGTTTGCTGAAATCAGATGGTAAGGAGAGAGTTGAGGAAACCTCTCTAAGCTTTCTCTATCGTCCTATTTTAAATCCATCTGGTTGTTTTTTAGCTTCACGCTGTATCTCGCACATAGCAGGGTAGGCAGAGGGAAGTAGTATTAAGATATTCCATTATCCACCGTATTGTGGAGGGCTTGTGTGTTGAATGGCGACACTCAACGTCTCACTTTACCTTGACATCAAAGCGAAAAAACTAAAATGTTAAAAATTATATTTCCTCGAGTTCCAGGTTCTTCGATCCAACAACCTGTCGCCTTTACAGTGACACGCCTGTAGTTGTGCACCACGACTAGCCTTACATCTGTTTCTCATTATTAAACATGCATAATAATAAGAACATTGACGAATTAAAATCCTAAACTAAACAAAGAATTTTAATGTACACAATCTTCTTAAATAATAAAGCTTTCGAATACCAGTAAAACTTTGTTTTAACATGCATTCTCTCATTATTTAACTTACGTGACATTGGCGAACTCTGAACGCCATAATCAAAGAACCATACCATACCACCAGTAAAAAACATATAGACGATTGCGTCGTGAAAATATAATGGGCATGTGTTGGCCAAGACACTGTATACTCTATATTCGTCATATTGTCAATTTTCTCTGAACACAGAGAAAACTTAGTGATAGATCACTCCTTTCTTTATTATGTAGTATCAATTAACAATAAAATATAACATCGACTGGCTGGCTTTAATATTGTAAAAGTTTCAAACTAACGAACGGTTGTCAAATATATCGGAATGTTGTCGATGTTTACAATATTTCCGTTCTTGTTTTGAAATTGGAGCAGGTTGAGGGTTTTAATAATAAATATAGATTTTTCAACAGACATGGCAAATTTTCGTGTAAATTAATAGCTAATGTATGTCAAATTTTTATTACACGTTTCTATCATAGAATCGCCATTCAAATTTTTTTGAGCTGGAGCATCCTAGACGGTAGACTCTTTCCTGTTAATGCAGCCTTAATCTTACAATATGGCCATCAAATTTCTGATTGACTTGCTGAGATTAACTTGAAAATTGAATAGATGTCTCTAAATTTGACATGGCGGGCGTTCTAAAGATGGCGGAGTACGTTTTTTTATGCTTAACCAAGATATTAGTATAAAAATGGACAGGCAGAGAATACGCACGTAAATTAAAAAAAATGTTTTATAATCATTCTATCTTTCTACTGTCGACCTTTTTCGCATGATTTGATTTTTTCAATATATTCCCTTCTTTAATATACTCTATACAAAGTAACATGTAATGTCAAAAACTCAATAAGCATTTTTTTTTAATTTTATCATTTGTTTACAATTTATCGCCGCACTTTTCCTTGCTGGCCGTAATATTTCGTTTAGGTATCAAATATTTTTGTTACACAACATAATGAAAATCGAATTAATAAACTCATTCTTAAACTACATTACAATGTATTTTTTTTTTAATTTAAGGAATAACAAAAAAAATCCTATAAAAAAGTGTAACAAAAATATATTATAGATTCTTACAACACATAACGGATGCCCTCATCTCACTATCCCGTATTATTTATATGAAATAGACTCTAAAATAATTAACACAGAGTTCAATTTCACACCTTAAGAGCATCCGATGTTCGTCGTTTACATCAGATATAAGTTTAGATGGAATTTTAGCTCGAAGGTCGCTACATAGGGCTATAGGGGTACGTATTGGGCGCTCGTTTGGCTTCGGCTGAATTACTTTTGGATGACAGATATCTCTCAGGCGAATATATCAAAGTTTATAGTAGGTACAAAATATTTTAGAAGTTTTTTTGTTAAATGTTCTCTTATATTAATTTTAAATAATAATATCTAGGTTCCCAGGTACCCTTTGCCTACGAGATAACGAGCGACCTTACGAGCGAGATAGAGTGTGAAGTTAAACACAAATGTCTGAAAATATGCCTGACACTTTTCTGCAATAAATAGAACAATTTTTATATTAAAACAATCCGCCACCCCCACTCCGTCTCATTGCGTCACGAGAGGCGGACTTCAACGCCGCGCAAAAGCGCTTTAATAACATATTTAATATAATTTTTATTTGGCATTGATTGAACTCATTACTTTCATAGCAACTGGCCTCATTTAGACATGTAACATATGAAAACTTAGAGCACGTTGTTTATCTTCTGTCAAAAGTTACCTGACAGAGTATAACAAGTATGTGTTAACTTGAATAAGCTTACATAAAAGCTTCGCTTCACTTTAGTAGTAAATTAGTTTAATTAGCAAATAACATGATAAAAGCGAGCACTAAATTACAATTATTTCCTTCAGAACAAAATAAAGATATAAATCTGGGTCCGAATGACCATGATTAAAACTGTATACGAATGTGTTTACTTTAGAAATGGGTTTTTGTGACCCTACAATGTAAAAACACAGGTCATCTTTGCTTATTATGTAATTTATATAAAAAGATAAAAATATTTTATTAAATTTATAAAGTACGATTTCTATAACTTTTGTTTCTAATGTTTAGGTGAAATTAATTTAGTTTTTTAATGTTTCTCTTCCATAAAGTCTCGATTTAATGTTGGTTAAGTCATAAAACTCTACGCCCAGTTTTATTTGCCAGAGCGGGCAATGAAAATAATTCAAATATTCCATATTCATAAAATATTTCTGTAACAATTGAGGCAGCTGCCTACTATGTATACTATGTAAATGAAGCTAAAAAAGACATTGAATCCACGACTATCGCGCTACCAGGCTATATTATATTACTAATTAAAAAATAGAGTATTCATTTATCACAATTAAAATATATAGCAAAATATAAACTTAAGTTCGGTAACTATAAACTCAGGATTAATCTTGAGATGAGTTAACTTTGAACATGTTTAATATACAAGCTTTCAGCGTAGCCAGTTGAAACAAGGTCCGCCTCTGGGCAAGATTTACAGTTCAACTAGTACAGGTATTTGCGCAGTACCGCTTTTAAACTGTACCTAAATTGATTCTATACAATCTATTCTATTCATAGAATGGTCGAGTAGATAAAACTTAGTTTCACTCGGTACTTACTTAGCAAAAAGCTAAATTTTAAATGTAAGCACACGTATTGATAACGTTTTTTAAAATTTTATTCCATACTTAGGGAAGAAAAATACTTATTTAGAAAACATATGAATTTGATTTGATTGTAGTAGCGGTATTAACAGTTGACGATTTGACTCCTGGACTTAGTTGCCAAGATTATATTCCCGCTACGTTCAAATTTTTAAATGTTTTCTTAAAATAGATTAGATGCTTTGTTGTATAATCTGTTAATAATTATTTATACTAACTTCAGGGTACGTCCTGTGGAGTCGAATATTAAGATACTCCGTTCATGCATATATTGTATCATGTTAAGTTAACGCCACGGAACTTAACACTGCCACTGATCAGATCAAACCCACAATAGTCGCTACAATCGCTTACTTGTGCTCTTGCGCCACGACGGCCTCTAGTTTTTTTCAGCCTTACCATTTTCGTTCATATTTTGTTAGTAATATTTCTCCATTGTTCCTTTTCCACCTTATCAATTTTAAGTGAGGGGCGCAGCATTTTATCTCATCAGCCCAAATAAACTATAGGTTTTACACTATAAGCATTCTCTGAACTGGGTATCAAATCTACAATTATAGCATAGAGTAAAACAAACTTAAGTCAATATGTTGCCAATTTTATAGTAAGGATTGGAATCATGTTTCTGATCTCAAACCGTCGAAAGTCAATAATCTTAGCAGAATATTAGTATTTGATATTCTTGTTAATTAATTGTTAAATGTCAGTTAAGCATGTCATCGTGATGCTTTCCAACTCCTGTTTGAATTATCGAAGATTAAATTATATTATTTTGTAGTATGAGAGACAAATATTCAAACAAACAAACAAAGAGCAGCGTTGAGTTCTGCCATTCAACACTTCATATCTCGAATTCGTGTGAAAAAATAGAACACAATTTCTTGAAATATTTAATTTCAGCGTTCTCGATTTCTATCGTTTTTTTTTTGGAATACAGCGTAAATCTTAAAAAAACTGGATATACCTATAACACTTTAAAACATAAAAGACCTACCAACTATAGTTATTATTGTAATACATAAAGTAGATTTGCAATTTAACAAGGCACCGTGTCACTAGCTTTTATTTCATTTATCTTTTAACATAAAGCCTCGTGGAATAGACTAGTCATTTATTATGAGAAATGATTGTACCACAGAAATCCACGCAAGGCTGGGCCGTTGCTTCATAATAAACAAGTATATTACTATTACATCTGTCTATTATATAGAATGGGAAATAATATAATATTTTTTTTTCTTTTAGCATCACACTCTATCTCGCATATACCGGGGTAGGCAGAGGGAGCCTTGTGTTAAGACAGTCCGCTCCCCACTTTTCGCCGATTCTGGATATGTTAATGTTGAATGGCGGACTCAATGCCGAGTGTTCCCTTTTCCCTCGGCACCAGAACACAGAAATGCAAATAACATAATAGTACAATGCTATAATATAATCACAAAGATTTTCAGTTCAATTCCTGCTTCAAAAAATAGTATAGTGCATATTAATTTTACAATTACTACCTACCTTATTATTTAAAAAAAAAACCCCAAATGAATAACGTGAATGGTAATTACAAAACGTCATGTTTAATATTATATTAATAAATAGCTTTATAATTTAACGAAACTTAGATAATATTTTTTGCATCCTAGTTACATAAAAACTACCAAAGTAACCACCGCCCCAACTCAATATTCCCTGATACTACTTTCCAGTGTTGGGTGTAAGCTCACAGAAACTTTCAGGCTTAATAAAATAGCGAAGGTCTGGTCCTACTGTTCTACTATTGGCTCTCTCTCTCTCTCTCTCTTTCTCTCTCTAATATGTATCAGGCTTGTATCTTAATGTAACGCAATAGCTGTGGATTGGGTACTCATTCAATGCAACGGTTTTTTTATTAACAACGCGCGGCGTTGAGTTCCTACACTCAACACACAAAATTTTAAAAATTGTCTCTGCCTACCCTATCATGCGAAAAAAAGAAACAATATATATATATATATATATTATTTCCTGACCAAAACGCTCATAAGTAACAAAATATTATTATTTATTACCTTATTTTGACAGAAACAACAAATGTTTTTTAGGAAAGAATACGTCAAGGTCAAAGGCTAAGTAGCATAAATTTGATTAAGCCATTCAATTTCTCGTGCGCTGGGGAGAGGAGTCTATAAGAAGTCTTTATACCGAGAGCGAAACTCTACGCGCGAAATAAAAATCAGCGCCTCTCTACATAAGAGTTTACTATGAGTCGACGATTTTATATATGGAGAATTTGTTTATTTTTTTTATAAACAAAGTTTTTTTTTTATAAAATTCAATCATTTCTTAGGTAAACAATTCTAAATCATTATATTAATAACCTTAAGCTTAGTAATTACTAAGCTTATGCCCACTTATTCTGCAAATTTAAAATAAGACGTAACAAAAATATTTATTAAAAAAAATTCAATATCGACTACTATCGACACATTCCTCGTTACCAGAAATAAGGAAATGATAACATTAAATATTTCATTTTCTCGAGTCAGAATGGAACCCGCAACCTGTTGAGTATATATTCGCTCGCATGTGCCCCTGCGCCTCGACTGCCCCAAAGGTAAAAATATACTAGAAAAACATAAATAAAATTTTCACCTACATTATTATAGCTTTAGAACCGTCTAGAGACCGTGGTAGGGACCGGGATGACATCGTAATAAGTTCCCTGATTACATTACCCGTATCCTGAAATCCTCACGTAGAAATATATTCCCAGAGTGTCGACATTATTGCATATTATGTTAGCGAATCTGCCTTTCTGATTGTGATGTGCATGTACAGATAATGAGATTGTAAAAAGTTTTTATTTTCAAGTCTTTTTATTCACTTTGAAATAAAGAAAAATTGTGAATGTGAACATCGTATTAAGTGGCCAAACTTATCACTGCACTGCGTCTTGCGGGAAAATGAAAATAATAATATCCCTTGTATGTGAGTGCATATTAAACCTAAAACCACTGCGTTTGCAGTCACAAAATGTCCCACTGCGCCACAATGAAGCTACGTGCGTCGCCATAAAGTGAAAGTTATTGCATATTCGATAGGTATATTTATTTTTGACTGGTTAGTTTCCTCTTAAAAACGTAAATAGGGAATATCACTGAAAGTCAATATATCCTCCATTATTTATAAACTTACAAAGAATTTAAAAAAACTCTGCCGTCGTAGCGTAACGGCAAAGTCAAGTCAGTCTGACTAACGGCACAGTCAAGTCAGTCTGATATCGTGGGTTCAATTCCCACTCTGCGAATTATGATTTTTATTTCCTCGCTGAAATAACAACACAAGACGCGGCTTAGAGTTCCGCCGTTCAACACTGCCTAACTTGCCGTTGCATATCCAATTAGACCCTTAAAAAATCAAAACTAACATTCTTGGATAATAACAAATGAAAAATATCGTGCAATCCTATAATGTAAATGTCAAATCGTGGCTGTCCTCCAACGACTTGGAACGGCGCAAGTACTTTTAAGTTTATCGAATTCTTTATTTGATTTTGTAACTTATCCCACGCTTGGTGGTGAATGTAAACATTGTTTGGAAAGTATATTTAACTGGAAACTCCGAAACCCCATTCAATAGTGATAAAAGAAAATATAAATATCACTTTTGTAAATACTATACGGGAACGAATACAATAAATATTATTAATATTTGTACACAACGTAAAGGTTACCTGGAAAATGGCAGAATTGTATTTTTTTTTATTTAATAAATTCTTTGAATTTCTTTTAGTAAGCTTTAAAAGAAAAACGGAAACCTTATGGGATCACTTTCGTGCTGTTTCCGTCTGTCAAGACCATTTATCTCAAGATCATGTGTAAGTATCAAGCTGAATTTAATTTCAAATATTCAAGTATACGGTCCCATAGAGCACAATTGAAATTTGTAAAAACCTTCCTACAGAGATAACAAAAATAAGATGTAACAAGCATATAAGAATTTCGAAGTACCCGATGAGAGCGTATGGCTGAGTTGGTCAGAGCAATTGGACAGTTTCCAAGAGGCGCGGGTTCAAATCCTGCTACGTTAAAATTTCTATATATTTTCTAAAAAAGAATATAAAAAAAGTTGCCTATAACTAACTCATACATTAGTGGAGGAGGCAACTCTGACCGCAGGTACAGTGACTTACAACGGAATTAACGTAATGTTATAGCAGCACTATATATTTCAAATCAAAGAAGCAATATTTTCTGTGATTAGCGCGTTTAACCAAACGAACTCTTTAGATTTATAGATATAAATTGCTTATGGTTATACAAAAAAAAAATAATTTAAAATAATTGGAGAACATTAGCACTTCCAAAGGCTTTGAAAGACTCTAAGAAGCTAGAAACACTTAAACTGGATTGTAGCCTGCAAATATGTTGTCAACGAGTGCTTATTACGATAAAATATTTTTATTCTATTTTAAAACTTCTCTCTTGTTCCTTTAAGGTATATTTCGAGAGGAATTGTGATTTTTACTGCTTTTTGGATAGCGTAAATACAACATACCTATTTGTGTAGTAATCTTTTTCACTGTAGATAGATAAAACCTAATTTTATGACAGTTCGTTTTCCCATTCCGCCCAATTTTAGCATTTTGCAAGCATTGCAAGTAACAGAAAATATTGAAAATAATTCATTCTCCCGAGTAGAGTCGAACCCGCGACGTTTAAATTCATATGCTGTTCCACTGCAACACGACTACCTCAATGTAATTAAATTATATAATTAATAAAGTCTCAAAATAAAGGATATCCTGCTGGATTTTGGAAGATTATGACAATTCATTCTGTAAGCTTTTATTTTAAACATTTACTTTATATATAATACATAACAAAACTCCAGAACTCATTCCTCTTTCTTCGCTACTTAATGTGCAAGATCCAAGAAGAGTTTAATCCAAAGCTGTACTTAGTCTTAATG
Organism: Heliconius ricini; assembly: GCA_018231645.1. Lineage (NCBI taxonomy): Eukaryota > Metazoa > Arthropoda > Insecta > Lepidoptera > Nymphalidae > Heliconius > Heliconius ricini. The sequence goes on along the minus strand of DVQM01001653.1, from coordinate 375 downwards.
AAGAGAATGAGAATGAAGTTTGAATTTACAACTATTGATTTTTTTTTTAAATAATAATAACAGCACCACTGTACCATATATAAGAAACCAGTAAAAACAGAGGCCATTGTGATGCAGCAGCACAGCTATTAGCCAGACGTAAATGCGACGGTTGAAATTTAAAATCCAGTAATAAGACAAAGATAGCGTTGATTTCCTTCACTTAACACGCAATATTTTGAAAATTCGGCGGAGGGAGAGAAACAAAGTATTTTAACACGAAGTAAAAATTAAATTAACCTTGTATTGACACTCTGTTCCCCACTTTCTGCCGAATTTTGGAGGCATTGCGTGCTAAGTGGCAGAACTCAACGCCGCGCTTTGCCTCGACACCAG
>DVQM01001652.1:0-11548 GCA_018231645.1 Heliconius ricini | reverse complement strand
CCGTGACGGTTATGAGTACAGTTCCATTCAGGGTAGAAAAATAGGTTCCCTGTGTCTATCCTGCTATGTATGGAGTACAACGTGAAGCTATACAACTATGTATCTAAATACAAGTGTTTATTGTACATAATCACACCAATATACTTATTTACAAATTTGAAAAGCAACATTAACTCTCTCCGCCCAGTGACGCTGTCAAGACCAATCCAGGACAGCAACAAAAAAGTCTATTGAAAAAAAGATATTAATTTATCTACAAAAACCGAACACCTCATTTTTTTACAGTAATGGATTAAATATGACTGATAAATGTCTGCTGAGCATTTATCAATCCACCACAAACGGTGTTCTGAACCGTCTCGACGCTGTTTTCTACTGGTTCGAGATTGTGAGTGAGTATCGTATGTTATTATGTTATTTCATGAGTATATTTATAAATTAATTCTTATATAAACGCCATCAGTGCAAGTAAAGTGTTACCTAACGAAAAGTAAAAAAAGTGGAGTGCAAATTAATATAATAATAAAAAATAAATGGCCTTAGTCTTGTTATCATTAATTTGCTTGAAAACTGGAGAAAATAGTGATATTTCACTAGCTCTTTTTTACTGTATACCATTCATTTTTCAAGTTTACATGAAAACAAAAAGGTTTTATACGAAGTTTTTAAAGTAGCTGTTACCATTTATTTTCAATTCATTTTTTTTTACTATTATACACTGCGTTTGATCCTAGACCAGTATATAAAATGATCTAAACAACTGAAGACAATTTATGCAGAACTCTAAAATATTTTTTTAGTCCTAAGATAAACAAAATATTATTACAAAAAAAATTGGCAAGACATTTTTTTTCGATTTTTTTTATTGAAAAATATAAGTATTTATTTATATTTACCTTATACTTTCACAGGTAACATCGGGGGGTTTTGCAGCATACTGGTGGGCTTCTCTATAATTAGCATGATTGAGTTTTTATATTATTTTATGATACGATTTCTAATAAATTTATATGAATTTTATAACGAATACAGCTAATATAATGGTAATATTTCCAAAATATAAATAAACGTACAAAATATAAAGTTTTGTAGTTTTATTTTTTGCTTGCTTATTTATTTTATGTATAGAATAAATGCCATTTGAAAATCATATCCAATAACGATTTGATTTTAATAACGAGTATTTGAGACATAGAGATCAAAACAAAATAAACACAAAAAAAAACACAAGATTTATAAGACTAATAATCATAAGGTATTATCCAATACCTATATCTTCCAAAATTACAAATGCTTATAAAAATACAAATGAGAATATGACCAGGTAAGTCGTTTCACATAAAATAAATTATTATTGATACCAACATTTTAATCTTTATACACAAAGACAAATTGTAGATAAAATATATACTTCAAGAGAAAAGTTTGTAGTTACAAATAATATAATACGTAAACACATTTAATCACGTTGTTGTTGTTATCTTATGCACCAGATGTAGACATGGTCCCGAGTTATTTTTTTTAAAATTCGCGGGTGCCCAAATGTGGCAACTTTTTTAAAAAGTTGCCACATTTGGGCGTCTCTGAGAACGGAAAATTTTCAACTACGACCGCAGACTATACAAATTTTAACTATTCGTTTTATATATAATATAATAAATGATTATTTATTATAACTAAAAAAATAGAAAATTTAGTTTCAAAAATCATATTTACAAATAAATTTAAATTTATCTCTGAAGACTAATCTATAATTTAATTGTGCATTTACGAAGCATTTTTGGAATGAAATCAAGCATATATTTTAAGCGTAAAATGATTTAACAACGACTATAAGTGCTTAAAACTCGAGTTGCTATAAAATATTTAAAAATTAATATTTTTTAAGAAATATCATACGTACATAGTTTATAATATATTGGTATATTATATAATAGGCGCATACGACGTAAATTTTACTTTAACTATTTCCAAGAATGCGCAACATTTATCTGTCAAAAAGACCGTGGCAATATTGGACAAAGGTTTGGAGTCGCAATATCTGTTTATCGTATAAAATGTCTGCAAATTCGCCACCTGGAAAGAGTGACGGTAATTTTTATAGAATTCTGCTCAAATATATTTATATGTTAAAGAAAACAATCAACAATAACATTCTATTATAGGTAATGAAACGCACGACAACGCAGTCCCGCCAAATCCAATTGAGAATTTAGGTTCAAGAATTCGGGATTTAGATGTTGACTCTATAAGACGATATTTGGCCCAAAAACTTGGATTTTATGACCCATCAGAAGTAGATGGAGAAGTAGAAAAAGTTCTTGATGTAGTTAATTTAGATGGTGTCGTCAAATGGCTTAAAAGTGAGCGATGCCAATACGTTATAACTCTTTCTGGAGCTGGTATATCCACATGTGAGTATTTGTTAAATTGAATAAAAAATATATGTATATGTATCCCTTTTTTCAGCAAAGAAAATAAAAGGTTATTTATTTTTCTACTAGGTAGTTGTTCATATATTTGTAAATTATAAAATGTTTATTTTTTGTTTATATACACTTACGAGATGGGATAAAAATACCGTGAATAATTTTATTTTAACCAAAGTATAAAGTTAACATCAAATTTAAATTAAGCTTTTGCAAAGTATCATATGATTAGCAACATTTCTGGAAAGCCTCATTCAAAAAAAATTTGACATGTCACAGCTTTTGCTGGAACAAATGTCAAGATTGATTCCTTTTAACCTTATTTTAACTTTGCCAAGAGATACGAAGTAATATAAATTTTATTCATAATTAAAATTTCATATGCATAGGCATAGACTTACTTTATTGCCCTTGTTTCCTTTATTAGCCAACCTTCATATTATTCAATATTGCTTCGAAGAGCAATGAGTATTTTTACAGAAACACTTACAACAATCTTGTACAATAAATAACACTGTTTTTTAAAACATTCACAAATTATTTGTTTTATACTAAAAAATAATATTTTTATCTTTACATTTCTCTCTATGCAACATTTTTGATGTATATTTTATAGTTAATATTATTATTTAAAAAAATACCCTAACTTTTTTACCATATATATTTATAATCTTTAATATGTTACAGCTGCGGGCATACCAGATTTTAGAAGTCCTGAAACAGGCTTATACCACAATTTGCAAAAATATAATTTACCGGAACCTCAGGCCATTTTTGAAATCAATTTCTTCAGACAAAACCCTAAACCATTCTTTACTTTGGCTAAGGAGCTGTTCCCAGGAAGCTTTAAACCTACTGTATCTCATTATTTCATCAAAATGTTACATGAAAAAGGTGAGTGTTAATAATTTTGATTAAATATTGCCTGATTGTAAATATGTAGTTAATTTCTACTTGAGAACAATAATATTCTTACTAATAGGCTGTAATAGTAAGTGAGGTGTTGAGTTCCACCACTCAAAACATGAGATCTCAAATTAGTTCTTACAGTAGAGAATGAAGTCTCTGGAGATTTTTAATAAGCGATAAAAACTATGAAACCAAGCAAAAACTAATATACTTCAAATAAATTAACTTTTATTTTTTATTCTAATTTTTTGATTAATAATCAACTGCATTTTACATAGAAGGTTGAGGAAAATTGATAATGGAGTTTGTTGATATTAGATTCTTTCTGCAATGTATGGTGGTCGTAGGTTCAATTGCCGCGGTAGATAAAGTGCAGCATTGAGTCCACATTCAGTGTAGTAATTTAAATGCAAGGGAAAGGAAAATGGAGTGCTTTACCATTAAGTTCTTTACTCCTACCACACAAGGTATGATGTGAAGGTAAATAAAATGGAAATTGTATAAGATTTTTTTTTTTACTTTTTTTATCAATAGGTATTTTACTGCGTCATTACACGCAAAATATTGATACTTTGGAGAGAGGTGCTGGAATACCGGAAGACAAAATAGTTGAAGCTCATGGGACGTTTTATACCTCTCACTGCTTGGAATGTCGTAAACAATATTCTTTGGAATTTATAAAAGGTAATTTTTCAATAACACTCATTTAATATCTTGTTTTTAAATGAAGAATTCTGGTAATTTTTTTTTTTTTTCAAAAAATATAATTCAAGAAAATGTTTAATTTCTGTATTTTACTAAAATAGATTATGGTGTAGTGGTTTTAGGTTTGATCCCCACTTTGATTTCTCCATTCTAGCAATATGAAGAAAGGCAATGATTTCTGCCTTTCCACATAAATTCTTTGATGTAAAGGTAAAATAAAAACTATAGTTTTCTTTTTATATGTTTTTCTGCACATAGCAGGAAAGGGGGAAACTGGGAATTTAGTCTTAAAAAAAACTTGTTTCCCATTAAGACACTTCTGTTCTCCACTAACTGCCGAATTCTAGAGGTATTGCATATTGAGTGCCCAGGAAATAAAAATATTAAATATTTAAGTGAGAATCAAAAGCACAATCGTCGAGTAAACAGGTGCATGCTTATAACAAAAGCCTTCAGATTGTAGTGTGGAGCTTAATAAAATAAATATCAAAAAAAAATATTTTAATTGAATTTTTAATTTTTAATAATAAATATTATAAATTTATCTGAAGGCATTAAGGTAAATGATTTATGTTGTATATATTTTTCCAGAAAAAATATTTGCTGATGAAATACCAATATGTACAGACTGTCCAGGTGTTGTCAAACCTGACATTGTGTTTTTCGGAGAAAGCTTACCAGAGCGATTCCAACAGTGTCTTCAAGAAGACTTCCAGAAATGTGACATGCTTATTATTATGGGATCTTCACTTGAAGTACAACCTTTTGCATCTTTGATTGATATGTAAGTTATTATATAAAAAAAGATATGGCTTGATTTTTTTATAAGTCAATCAATTTGCAATCAGTATTTAATACTATAATCAGATAAGGTTTAGTAATATCATGACGTACTATACTGTACTTTACTTAGTGTCCTTTGTCCAATAGTAAGATCTCTTATATTAATACAAAGCTTTGAAATATTTAACTTGAAATATCCTGTCAGAAAGGTACATTCCTCTCTAACAGGAGAGTATCTTGTCAGAAAGTTACATACCTTTTTTTTTAGTAAGCCTTTGAGTAATGTTCTATAAAATTCTTAGTGTATATCAAAGAATACAGATGAACGTTACTTTTTTCTTTCCATACTGGAGTATAGTTTCTCTAACTCAATGCACTTGTTTTATAGTAGAATGATATTAGCGTAAGCCGAACTAGCGGTGTGGTATAATTTTGAGTTCCTCTAAAACTGGTGTGAGTCATGAAAGTAATATTTTTTTCTCAATTTTGTAATTGGCAACAAGCGGATTGGACAGTTTGTGAATCATGATAATCTGGGACATCTTCCAGTGATCAAGAAAGTAGGAGACTAAAAATAGGGTTTATGAGGATGGTATAAACCTTTAACACCACCTGAGTTATTAAATCATAGCCATGTATTGATTTGTTTTTTAATTTTGTAATCACTTTCCATACTTCTGCTGGTATCATGGGATTTATTGAAGATTCTGAAAGTAAGCATTGGCCTAGCACACTGTTAATTTAACTTTCATCATGTTCAATATCTGCATCATTGAAAGAATTTTTTTTTTGAATAAATTGTATGAAGGTGAAGCGTGAAAGAAAGTCTCTGCTTTATCCTTATTTGATCATTCTCAGTCATCAATGAATATTTTAATGGGAGGCTTAGGTCTCTGTGGTTGGTGCTTGGTAGCTTTCCATAATGAATAATCAGAAGCCTTATGGACACTCAAGGACTGCAAATATTTCTTTCAATGGAATTTTCACTTTAATGTTCCTGTTATTAAATTCCCTAATTGAGTCTCAGTCAGTTCTATTATTATGGCGATAGGGTCTTTAATATAATTATTGTTGAAATTGTCTTTAGAACTGGAATGTGTTCTGATGTACTGTCCAAACATGAAATAATGTCAACCTAGTTGCTAGAAATTCCCTTTTCCCTCATTCCTATAAAATGATTGAAATTGTAGACAATTCAGCCTATCAGGACACTTCTTCAGTTCTCTACCTCTTCTGGATAGGTCTCCAGCCCCAATGCGTCAGCTCTGCGTTCCAATATGAATATACCCAATACGAATATATTTCCCAGGTTACGAAGGTACAGAAGAAATTGGTTTTTGGAAATTTTGTACCTTTAGAGGAAACTGTACACTTCTAAAATAGTTGAATTTCCAATCTCCTTCATCATCCACCGTAATAACGAGGCTGTATATAGTCCGATCTGAAGTTCGTTTCTTTGTGATGTTTTATGGATTCTTTGGACCGCAATTATTGATGATTATTGCGGTCTAAAGAATTATTGATCATAATTGCTCCTTGAGCCGGCAGCAACTATGCAGGGACCGTTCATATCATTCCAAGGAGAAACCGATCACACTGCGTTCCTTAGTTTGAGTGCAGTTTAGACTTCAAAAAATGGAACTTGTTGAGTTGTGAATGAAAACGGTAAACAACAAACATAAGTAACTGTCCAGAAACAGATTAAAAAATAAAAATATGCTACCAAAACTAACTAAAATGTTGTATATTATTATATTTTAAATATAATTCAAAATATAATAAACATACTGCACTTACTTATAAATTATTTAGGACTAATGATCAATGTTTTATATGTAGGGTACCAGAATGGTGTCCCCGCCTACTCATAAACCGCGAGAAGGCAGGCATGAGGTCCTCCATACTCCGTCTATGGGGCCTAATGAGTGGTGGTTTGCAGTTAGATGAGGAGTCCTTCCGAGATGTGGCCTGGCTGGGAGACTGTGATGATGGCTGCTTGGAGCTCGCTGATAAATTAGGGTGGGGGGTAAGTAGTCTAAATATAGAAATAATATTACAATAAGAATCTATAAAGATGTGTAAGCAAGAATGTATGTGGTCTTTTATATATCATACAGTCTGTGAGGCCTCATGAGGTGTGGGCTGGTGGGATGACTGTGATGAATTCACTCATACACTGGACGCAGTATGTTAGTGACTTCGAACTTGACGAATCCAAATCCCATTTGCGGATAATTTATTTATCTTAATTTTTCTGTCTGGTAGGCCAGACGCAGTTTTACACTTCACGACCCAACATGAAACATCTAGAGAATTTGACTGTACATGTAGAACAGAGCACCTTAACACTAGATTCCCGCTGTCTACCGTGTTTTACTTTACTTTTTATAAATAAATCAATATTAATGTCAATTCCAGGATGAACTTCGAGCCCTAGTCGCAAGTGAACATGAAAGGTTAGAACGAGAAGGTGGTTTGAAAACGCCTCACGCACCTGTAGTCGCCGACCCTATAGCTGGACAGAGTTCACCCGAACCAAAACTGTGAAAAGTAAAGCTTTTTCATTCCTTTTTCATTAAACGTTAGCTTATATTAGGCTTGTAACGAATAGTGTACTGTGGTTGACAATGTCGTAGCCGCCCTGAAGTTAAATTATCTCAACTCTTACTCATATTAGTGGACCGTACAGGTATGTCGGGGTCGATCATGTAGAATCAATAACCCGTCTTAACAAGTCTCATTTATACTTTGGCCATATCCGATATTACACTAAACTTTTATAAAATTGGATTCGGTTAAAAATCGTTACTATATAATATTTACTTAAATTTATATTTCCATTTCTTCGCTCTGGTGTCGAGGCAAAGTACGGCGTTGAGTTCTGCCACTTAATACGCAATGTCTCCAGAATACAGCAGAAAGTGGGGAACGAAGGGTTTTAACACTAGGTTCCCTCGGCTTACCCTGCTGTGTGCGAGATACAGCGTCAAGCTGATGTATTTAAAAATAGTTTTTTTTTATTCCGGATATCCGATAGCTTAAGTTCAAAACGCCATGTTGATATTTAGTATTTAACCAAATACACGAACACGGCCGAATACATCCGAATAGCACCCGAAAATTCGTTGCAAGCCTAGTTTATATCTCTATGACATATTATTAATTTTAGTAATTGACTTTTTGCTGTTTGAAAAATAATATGTATTTATTTAAGTGTGTAGGGGGTTTCGTTTGATTTTTCCAAATGGCTTGATTTTTTTTGTTGAGATGTATGACGTTCTATGTATTTTTTTTACTATGGTAATTTAAATATGTAAAAGCAGTAATAAAAATATGTATATTTTATATAATAAACCATATCTTCATATTATAATTGGCCTAATCATAAATACAATCTACATATTGTTGTGTAATGTTCCTGTTGTCCAAGGAAAAAATTATATTTTGTTAATTTATAATTTCTCATTGTAACTATAGCATTTAAAAATAAAACTTATATATATATATATATTCAAATATTAAACAATAGTAATGAAAATATTATGAATAAGAAAATTCACTAGTATTAAGCCATTTGGGAAAAAGATAGTATGAAATTGAGGTACTTTACCACAATGAAAAATCAATTATATGTGAGTGTTATGCATATTATTGTTATAGATTTATCGAAATAATGTATAAATTAAAGTATATAGTACTTATTTTATCATATTTTACTAGTTTCTTATTAGTTCCTCTTCCTACTGTTATTTTATTATTATAGAAACAAATTTGATGCACGGAATCATAAAAATTATATGGTAATATTTAGAAACGATTCCGTTAAGCTTTTATTAAATTTCAAATATGGCTTGTATTTGTTCAGTAAATAAAATGATATTATATAGGTATTATTTGTAAATCCTCACAATATGTATAATAATTTATTTTAGTAGGAAATATTAATTTTTATTAGTCTCAAGTCCCCTATAGATGAAATATAAGAAAGCTTTTAATGCATTTTAAAAAAAATGTAGTCAAAATCTAATTAGACACTAGTCAGTTGGTAACAGAGGTCACAGATTTTTTTCTTTTCCTCTCTAATTAATTTGAAAATTCATTGAACAAATAACTTTAAAAATGACCGTGAATCATCAACACAGCGTTTTTGTAAATATTAAAACAGAAAATTTGAATCTGTACTAATGCTGTACTGTATAAAGCTAGGGTTTGTTTTTTTTTTAATCATAAATTTCGTAAACTATTGGCTCAAATTGAAAAAATGTTATAAATGTTTGTATGTTGTGTTAGAGAGTCCATTTATCAATGAAAGCATATTTCCATTTTCATTTAACCACAGAGAGAAGGCAGCATATAAATGACATTAATTTTATCCCTGAACCTATACTTCCGCATAATCCCGATGCTGCTGGATTCTGGGATAAATCTTTATCCTACATTGAAAGTCCAAGATAAACCATTTATTACTTTTGTCATATTTTTTGTATCTATATTTTTCTATAGGAGGCTTGTCTAGTGTACGATGAAAGTAAAGCAATAATTTAATTAAGTTGGCTTGCATTAGAAATCTTATAACATGTTTTATTGTATTTTATAAGGATATGTAGTTTTGTAAAATTAATCTTTCATTTAGTATTAACATTATTATTTTCTACGACAATATCCATATATTAAAAACTAAAGTTTCAGTCAATAAAAAAAAACTAATTTTACAGCAATTTTGTTTTGAAATGAAGTTTTTTTTTTGATAAATTTTACAAAATTACATATAAAATATATAAAAATATATATACATATATAATATTTATACTGTGTATAATTGCTTTAATTGAATTGAAGTGAAGGAACTTAATTTCCATGAAAACTTTTAATTACATAATTGAGACTAAAATAAGAAAATATACTAAATGTAGACAATCACTTAATCAAGTGCTTAATGTTATTTTATTATTTGTAATTAAATTCGCAACATTGTGAAAATATTGTAAAGACCATATTCATAGATAGCTTCATGTTGTATTCCTCACATACTAAAGCAGACAGAGGGAACCTGGGGACTAGTAACCTTGAAGTAGTACACTCCGTTCCCATTAAGACACTTCCGTTCCCCACTTTCTGCCGATTATAGAGGCATTGCTGTATGAGTGGTAGAACTCAACGCCGCGCATTGCCTCGTTATCAGAGCGAAGAAAAGAAAATATTAAATACTTAATTTCCTCGAATATGAATCAAACCCACAATCTATTGCGATTTAAGTCGCATCTTGTGCCACGAACCACGAATGGTCTGAAATAAGGTCTCAAATAACGTGATTTAAATAAAAAAGAAACAATCTAATTTAACTACAAAATTTTCACACTGTGGCGTCGCGATGTATGTAATATAGAATACATTATATATTTATCTTTCTAGTGATAAATAATGATAAATTATATTAATTAAAGTCAAAGTTCTGTCGCTATTAAATTGATTTAATTGTTTTTTTTTCTTTCAAAGAACTTTTAAGTTGTTTACTCTATCCCATACAAAACATTTTAAGACATGTCGTGGATATATTAATACTATATGATGGTAATAGGCTTAAATCTCATGTTAATAATATATACTAGATAATGTATTTCGAGTCGAGCCTGACTGACTGATCAACTATAGTCAGCCAGGCAGTCGGGTTTCATCAGTCAATATCTCTGTTTAAGTAAATGAACAAAGTCTCAAAGCTAATTTCAAACATTGTATGATGATTTTTATATGAATTACTATTCTACTGACATATTAAATTGTTAACTTTTATGTTGGTAACTTTGAAGTGTAATTTCATAGAAAATCATAATGTTATTGGATTTTAAATGCATTTTAGTAAACATAGCTTTAGGATGTTATAGTAAGGGTTTCATGTGAGTTTTATTTATTTTCTATACATAAATGGGTTAATTTAGTGTCGAATGTGTTTATTTGGTTGAAATTTGAATAAAATATTTTGGCTCGTATGTTGTGTTTATTATGTGAAATGTTCATATTTTCCAGATCCTTTATGTTTGTTTGTTTCGACATTTATGTTGTGCAACGATTCCTTTTAACATATGCATATTAGATGTTCCAGAGAATTTTACTTAGAACAACTTTTCCTAAGGTGTTATTTTCATATCGCTTAAGATTTAGCTGAGCTGCCTCGGATCTCATATCGGAGCTTCATTTTTAATATGACCAGAAACGTTTATCGCGTTAACCAACTATTTGTTAAAGAACCTTAATATCTTATAAATAAAACAAGCTAGTATGATGCATATTATGCGGTACATTTACGTACAAATTTATGTAATTTTGTAATTATATAAATTACTCCTCACCTTATCCTTATCCACACAAAAATTAACGAGATCCTGCAATGTGTGTTATAAAGTTAAACGTATAAAAATTTAAACCGCCTCTTTGGAAACCGTCCAAGCGCTCTGACCACTAAGCCGAACGTTCTCATTGAGCTACGTCGACATTGTTATACGCTTGTTACAACTTGTTGCTTGCTTTATTTGCTTTTTTTAAATTAAATAGTTGATGGAACGTTGAATTCTATATTCTTCTCTGCACTTTATTTCGCTAATCTCATAAATTACTGGTTTGATCCGAAAATAAAATCTTTTGTATGTTAAAAAATTAAATTAGCTTCACACTATATCCCGCACACAGCAGGATAGGCAGAGGGAACCTAGTGTTAAGACACTCCG